>JASSUY010007157.1:0-12963 GCA_032466535.1 Forpus xanthops | reverse complement strand
GAGGACACCAGAACTGCACGCAATATTCCAAGTGAGGTCTCACAAGAGCAGAGTAGAGGGGCAGGATCACCTCCCTCAATCTGTATGTATGTTTATTTTGAGGGCGGGATGAGATACTTCTACAGAAATCAGTGACATTGCGTTTGTTTTGGTTTTTCCCATAGCGACCACAGACTATCTCTTCTGGCAGCTCATGTCTTTTCTTGAGACTTCCCAGAGTGTTGACCTACTACACTCCTGTTCAGCCATCTTCACAGTTCAAGAGGAACTTCCTGAAGAAATGAATCACAGGACAGTTGGAATCTTTCAGCTCCTTGTCTCTTTGTTGCAAAAGCCTTCTGATTCAGTTTGGTCTCCTTTTCCTCTAGATGGCATGCACTCTTGATGGTACTAAGGACACGAAGTAATTTGAACTCCATACTGCTTATATTCAAGGAATACAGTAGTTCCTTGTGCTGTTACAGTCTTAATTTTCTATGAACATTCCTGTCTATGTTTACTTCTTATCTTTTACTGACTATGGGATTTACAGTGCTAACGATGTTTCTTCTGCCATCACAGCAACTTGGAACTAAAATTAAAAAGTGCTCTTTTTGTTTTCAGGATTATCATCCGAATTTCTTATTCTTGTTGTTATGATGACAATTCCTATGAGCTAAAGCTGCTGTTTTCCATCCCCTTCATGCACGCGATGATTACTACACAAGCTTTTGTAACCTGAGTTACAAAGTGATGCAATCCTGTGCTCTTGTGACTTTTTGTCCCAGAGGCTGAGCAGTCTGTTTGCTTGGGTTGGGTTTGTGTCTGGGTATATATTCTGATTCTCAGCTCTGCCTGCTTTGTTGTCATAGAACAGTTTTCTTGTCACATTTTGAACTCTTTTTAACTCTGGAAATCTGAATTCTTTTGAATAATTTCACCAGCGTGAGCAAATTGAATGATTTCCTTTGCTTGCTAAATTCCAATCACATGATTAAGCTTAATTATAGTTGTTCTCAGAGTCATCACATGTTTCTAGTCTCAGATCCTATCAGGCTGCTAACACCCCAACATTATAGGAGTGATTCTTCAGCCCTCCATCAGCCACAAGTTTTTCTCAGTTTTGCCTGTAGTGCTGGATAGATCCCATACGAATCATTTCAGCTGTCTTAAGTTTTGTAGAAATTTTAACTCTAGTGAGATTCTGATGTGCTGCATTCTACTTTTTCAGTTAATTTTTACTAATTTACCTTTATAAAGTTTTCAGAGCCAGGGAAGAGACTGAGACCTGTTTCTCCTTAGTACCTGAATCCTAACCAGCCTGCACTGAGGGAACACAAGTATCTGCTTAATGTCGCAACTGATCCCAATACACTCTTTGCAGAATATATTAAAAATACCGATCTAGGTATTTAGAATTTGGAAGGCAGCTCAGCATCAGTCCTCTGTACACTGCAGAAAACATCTGTGTGCACAACGTTCAGCTGGAGTGGAGTGTGATAAATACTGCCCAGTGGTGGAACCTAATTCTTAGGTATAATTGCCATTAGCCTTGGTGAGAATTTGTGCTGCCATACCAAATGCAAATTACATAGAATTATCTATTCATGGAGAAGTAAGTATTCTCCATTAGAATGACCAGCTTTTTGTGTTGTTTCATTCAAATGTAATTTTATTATTTGCTTGTAAGATTACTATAAACTTGTATTAGTGGGTAGCTCTAAATCTCATTTATTCCTTTTTGTCTTACTTGGGACATATAAAGTTAGGTTATTTTAAACTTGGCTTTATCCCTCCCAACATTAGATAGTTAACTAAAACAGATACTTAACAATCAAGCAGCTTGTCACCTCGGGTGCTTCTAGAGTCAATGAAGAGAGACAGCAACTTTCATGTAGAAACAGATCTTTCTTAAAATTAATTCCTGTAACTCCCACTTTCACCTGAGAAACCCCTATAGCAACTGTACTTCTTACAGAGTCACCTTTACTTAGCTGAGAAACATCAGTTTTTATTCAGAATCCAAAGCTGATCTGATAATTCTTGAAATAGTGCACATGTAAAGTCACTAAATGGGAAAGGTATGGTTTAGGTATTTCTTAGATGCAAACTATGTTTCTTTTGCTCAGATCAGAATTGTTAACATTTTCAATATGGGGGATGTGTTTTCCTTGTGTAAGCAAACACATGTATTGGAAAGGAATGGTTTTACAATGGACACTTGAGCTTTCTGGCTAATGATCTGTTCTATCAGAGTCCCACATAAAATAGTGACAAAATAATTTATATCAGCCTAAAAATCATAAAAATATTTTTGGGAGACAAGTGTTTCTCTTTATATATGGACTGCCTGCCAGGAAAGTCAGTGCAGGTATTCTTCCTTTAAGATTTCTCATGAATCAAGTCTCAGCTAAACATGGGTTGCAGATGATTTAGCTTTTTATTTGTAAAAGAGCTTTAGCAAGATTTGTATACCTTTATGGGATCAAGATGAGTTCCCTTTGTACTTTGTGCCAATGAAACAAAGATGTCATTAACATAACAAAAAAATCATTAAGCATATATTGCCAAATCTGATAAAAATGTATGTTTCTTACCTTCCATGCTTGTGGACTGTAGAAATGTGAAGTAGTTTTTAATTTTAAGTCTCCCCTTCACCAAGCTCTGTAACTCATACCCAGGCAAATAAAACACTCAGGCTTTAAAAATTAAATCAATTTGCTGTATCAGGCTGGCAAAAAAACCCAAACCAAACCAACAACAACAGAAAAAAGGACCAAAGTACCTTATCTTTTCTTCTGAATTTTGTTAATGCTTAAATATAGTATTTTAGAATGTTTTGGTCACCTTATTCATATAAAGCACTGATCTGAATTTCATCTGTTTGTGAGTTTAAAAAAAAAGGGTTCAGAACTGTATGCATATATTTTTGCTGTCTTTATAGGTGCAGAATGACAGAATATATGATCTACCTGGCACTCATCTCAGGACAAACCCACAAGGAGCCTGCTCAATTGACTGAACTTTTTCCTAATCACTGAGAAAGAAGAAGAAAGATTAACTTACTTTTAAAAAATAATGTTTATGAACCCAAGGATTAAGATTAATGATTTAAAATATCATATCCTTGTTAGGGAAATCCAAACATACCTACTTGCCATATTAAGATAAATGTGTGCTAGTACATGGATCTCTATATAGAGGTATTTAAAAGAATTGGGCTTTACATAACATTCATTGTCTAAAAGCTGTTATTTTCTCTCCAGATTCTGACCTGAAATGTCTCCTGTGGCCATTGTATACTTCTGTTCTAAAACTACTGATGGTCTTTTGGGGCACCATCATCATCTTGATGTACCTATTGCAATAACAAATACTGTAAGTGCATTCATTATCTTATGAAGAATTTTATGTATTATGTAGCCACAAGATAAAAGAAAAAAAAAAAAGGGGGTATTTGAGAGCATGTAGTACAGTGTATTGATGGAAGCAATACTGTGTTTTTCTTCATGTCACCCTTCTTACCTCCAATTTTGACCTACTGTATTTACTTAATATACTTTGGATTTGGGAATTTACCTTGAGCATTTTTTTCCATCATTTCACATGAACCTTTCTATACCATTAAAAATTCTCCATGCTTTCCTTGTTTTTCCAATCTCCCAAAGTTGTTAACCAATTACAGCTGGGATCAAGGCCAAAACCAGCCAAGTATCACACTGAGAGCCAAGTATCACACTGAGATTATCTCAAGTGGCACCTTAGTTAAATTGCTGAATAATCTTTTCTCTAGGGCTCATATAAACATTGGTTGAGTTTTCTTACACCTTATGCCTTCCTAAAGGTCCTTCCTTTTTTGACTTACTGTTCATATTCTTTTCTTTCTATAAAGCTTCCGACAGGAGGTTAGTTGGAGTCCTACCTCAGCTACACAACTACAAATTGGAATAGCCCCCTTCTTTCACAGCCTTCCTCTGGATAAAACTAGAAGGTAATTAGGTTATGGTCTCTGTACAGCTCACACTCAAATCACTGGAAGCAACAGTTTCAGCAGATTCTAGGATGCGCCATCATTTTATTTTGCAGTGGCTGTGGGCTATTTTATACTTCACAATGAGAAAAAACAATTTTTGTAGTTCATCTACTTGAAATGCATTACCAACAGTCAGTCTTGAGCTTCTATGCAGTATTTCAAAGCAGAAATCAATGATGTGGGATGACCTGAGAAGAAACCAGGTTAAACTGGTCCTACCTAAAAAAAATGTTTCTTCCTCCTGGCTGCTTAAATGAAGAAGAAGAGGCTTTTTCTCCTCTAAAGCAATTCATTCTTCTCCCTTACTGTCAGTTAACTGCTGATAAAATATTTTGAATAGAAGAGAATCTTATCTCAGAAATTTTAATCTTAAATCAGGAAAAGTCTGCTCCCAAACAGAAAAACATTTTCCCACTTCACAAATACAAATAAAAGCAAAATAAACTACAGATGGAAATGTAAAAGGACAGCAAAAGAAGTTATTGCACTATCTTTATGAAGCAGAACAAATTACTGACATCCATTTCTTAACCTACATTTATTTTTCTGATTCATGTAAGAAACTGTGGCAGTGAATTCTCTTTAAGTTGTTAAAAAGCAATTTTCCCTGCTAATTCATATAGTACTGTACGTCACATGAGTTGTTTGGGGTGAAAGTGGTTTTATCTGGCTGTTGCTGGAGATGTAGCTGTTCTCAAGAGCTGAAGAAGATGACTGGGTTTACAAAAGCTGGTTTCAAGAACTTGCATTACAAAGAAAGCTGTTGTATATTGATATGTTATCAGTACTGATGCAGCCACACACTATCACAGTACCAGTAAGTCATTGTAACCAAACTTTTAATGTCATTTATAAAAAAATAGAGTTATTTACATTTGCAACTTAATTGATGGCATCCTCTTTTATTACAGCACTATTCAATTAATAGTGAAGAAATGTCACCAGAACTCATTTGAGGATAAACTTTTCAAAGATAAGCATGACAGTACAGGAAAAAAAAAGTTTAAAACATTGTGAATTCTTGTTACTTTGCAGCAGCATACAAACTCACCCTTTGCAACACATGCACCCTGGCCTTATGGTAAGCAGAATTCCCTTCTGGATTAAGACTAGGAAACTCGGCCACATTTGTAGGGATAGTCCCACATTCTTACATGTGGCACTTCAAGACATAACCAAAGGAATTAGTTTAGTTCCAGTGGACAGAATGTAGCCACTTAACACATTTTTTAAGAAAACTCTGGTTAAAAGGACAAAAAAAAAAAAAAAAGTATGACTATACTTACTGCATAGTTGCAGTAAATCAGATCCACATACAAAAGCCATCAAAATATATTATACATCTGAGTTTCAAAGCTACTTTAAAATACTGCTTTGCTTTAGAATACAAATAACACTGTTTGGGGTTAGTTTGTAGAGTTGCATTTTGGTCCATGCTGTTAATTCTATATTGTTATATTCCTCTTCTGTTAGTCCAAGAGCCTCAGAACAACAGGTCCTCAGGCAAGAATGATGAAGCCAAATCTCAGGCTTCAGCTGCTGCAGTCAGTTCATAAAAACTCTAATTTCAGTCACCTCCCTTCTTTACGCTTTAAATAAATTTCCCTCAGAACTCTAAGGGAAAAGAATGTCAGGGACATGGAGTTAACACTGTTAGAGATGAGGGTTTGTCCCCATCTAATCTTGAGCTGATAAATCACAGCTCTTAAGAATATCCAGTCCATACAAAAGGAAAAAGAAAAAAAAAAAAGGATCATCAGCAACACCAACAAAAAGAAAACAATTTGCTTTGACTATGCGGTAGTTCCACATAATCTGCTGGCAGTAGAAACTTCTTTGCTGTCAGGGTCGGGTCTTCCGGAAACCACAAATGGCCAAGTCTGTAAGGAAAAGACAAAAAAAAAAAAAAAAAAAAAAAAAAAAGAGGTATTTCATATTAAAAAGAAAGTTTATGAAACTGGAGCTTTATTACTGATAGATGTCTAACTCTGGTTCAGTTGCAAACACGTCATCATGTTTTAGTCCCTGTGGGAAGCACAGAGAGAGCTGAGTTCCTCTAGCAAATATTTTCATTATGTTTTTCATTGTAATTAAATGCTCTGCAACAGGGCTGCCATGATCAGCAACAAATCGTTCTTACAAAAAATGCAAGCATCCTCCTGCTTTGCAACTGTTTGCGCCATTTTATAACCAAAAAGCACAGAAAGTATCAAACCCCAATCACTCTGCACCACATAGGCGACCAAGGTTTACCCCGTGGTACGCATCAAGCGCTAGTTCTGTACCGATGAACTGATGACGGCTTGCCTGTGCTCCAAGCCAGCCCGCAGAGAGATTACTCCTTTTTCGGACATTAAGCTTGCCTAATGCCCGAAGAATTTATTCCTTTAGGGTCTCCTACGCCGGTTCCCCAGCACAGACACACCCGCCATCACCCTAAACCAGACCCGCCTCTCTGCTCTGGGGCGAGGATTACTGGGATTTGCGAAACGGTCAGGGCCGCCCCGCGGCTCCTTCCCCGGTGGGGCTGTCCCGGGGGGTGTATTGCGGAGTCCCCGGGGCCTCCCCCCTCAACCCCGCGGTGGCTCCTCGCCGCTTATTCCGAAGGCGCCCGAGCCGCACCCGCCTGCTCGCCCCTCCGCACCGTACCAGGTTGACGGGGTGGACGTAGCCGTTCTCGTAGCGGTCCTCCTGCAGGAGCTGCCGGAGGTGGGCGATGTAGCTGGACGCCAGGCGCAGAGTGTCTAGCTTGGAGAGTTTGGTGTCGGGCGGCACCCAGGGCAGACTCGTCTTCAGTCGGGAGAACGCCTTGCTCAGCACCCGCATCCGAGCTCGCTCCCGCGCGTTGGCCGCGTTGCGCTGGGACTGCTTCCCCTCAGGCGGCGGTCCCCGTGGCCCCGACACCGTCTTCTTGCCCCCGGGGCAGCCGCTCCGAGCCCGCTTCCTCTTGCAGCCGCTGCCTGCCGGCCCCGCCGCGCAGCTGCCCTCGCCATCCTCCTCCTCCTCGTCTTCCTCTTCCTCCTCCTCCTCCGCCGCCGAGGAATTGTCCCCCGAGGGGTAGAGCTCGCCGCGGGGCTGACGCTTGGCCGGCGGCGGGTAGTCCAGCTGCAGCGCCCGCAGGTCCATATCGGGCAGCTCGTCCGCCTCGCTCCCGGAGCCCGCGGACATCGCCACGGGAGGGAGGCAGGGAGGCGGGCGGGCCGGAGGGGGCGGACGGCCGAGGCACGCCGGGGAGTCGGCGCGGGGCCGGTGCAGGCAGGGAAGGGGAGGTGCAGGGGGTGCGCGGAGAGGGATGCGCCCCTCGACTGCGCTATATATCTGGATGTCCGCGGAGCGAACCATCTGCCGGGAGGAGGGGGGAGTGGGGGCACAGAGGAGGGGTAGGACCCGGCGGATCCCCGCGCTGGGGGCGGTGCCTCTCCGCCCTGGCCCGCGAAGCCAAACCTGTATGGAGATGGGGATGTCTTCAGGTGTATGTGTGCTCTGGTGAATAGTGCCGCTGTGCCAATGTGAGCTTTCCCACCGCGACAGACCCCGCTCCTCGCCCTGGAGGGAGGAAAATACTTGCGGGGCTCCTATCCCGCGAGTGCTTTTGCGGGCAAAAGGGCACAGCTGGCCCAGGCGGTTGAGGCTGGGCTAAGGCTAACCGCGGCCTGGGGCTCTGCCGACACCAACCCTCATGCATCCTCTTCACCTCTTGCCTTTCCTTCGCGGTTGGGGGATTTTTCCACGGCTCGCACCCTCTTAGCTGAGTAGCGCGGCAGGACGGGGTCAGATCTTCTCCTATCCGCTCTGCTCCGAGCTGTGCTGGTGCCCCTCCGCCGGAGCGGGCAGGAACAGCCGGGACGCGGCATCCCGGGGTCGGTTGGTGGCTCGTGCGGAGCGCGAACGCGTAGGCTGTGTTTTGGTGGTGTCAGTAGCTTTGGGGGAAGCAACAGGCAGTAGCGAGTGAGTACAACGTGTCCGAAGGGCTCTCCTTCTTCAGGGCAATTAGTTAAAAGCCAGTTAATTTGGCTGCGTAGAGCTCTGTGTCACAAAACAAATAAAACTAGATAGATTTTTGAGGTATTTGCGGGTTGTTTTTCGTAACAAATTCCGTACTACATCTTTTATGGAGTTCACGGGAAAGTGGGGTACGCAGCATCCACTGAAAATGCTGCACATTAATCGGAGGTATAAATAAATAAACCGACAATTTATGTCACTTCCATCCTCGAAAAGATTCATTCTTTCCGAGATGAATGGTTACAGTCTGGCTCCTCTCTGGCCTTCGCGGCCCTGCCTGAATACCGTTAACCAGGGTAAAAACTCACTTTGGAGAAAAGAACCTAATGACTACAGCAGGTGGAAAGAACTTGTCCCTCAATTCTTGCTCCCGGGTTTTTCCCTTCCATTTCTCAATCCCGGCCGAGTGGAACCTTCCCGGCTGCTGCAGCACAACTTTCCTGGCACCATCGGCCGCCTTTTCGCCCAAGGCTTTACGCTTCCTTCCCCGCCAACCCTGTGGTCTTAGCGAGGGCCACTTAACGCTGTATAAACCTCGGCTTCACCCGCTGGGGCTACAACCACATCAGAGCCGGGTTTAACAGCGACCTTTCCAAGTGAAACTTGACATTTCTTGAACCACCGAAACAGGCAGCTGATCTTGCAACTGGATCTCTTGAACTTGGTTTGACACTGCGATGCTGTGGCTGGGTCCCGCAGGCTCTGCGGTGAAAGGGCAGCGCGCCGGGCTTCGGGCTTGCTCTGCCTCCCCAATTAGCCTGCATTATCCCTACAAATACATATATATAAAGATACTGGAGGGGAAGAGATATAGGTTTACTTTTTCCACCCATCTGGGTTGTTTATACAGGTGTGGGCTGAACGCTTTCCCTGCTAAAGATTAATGGGAGAAAGTGCAGAATTTCTTTAAACAAAGAATAAAATGGTACCCAGTCTGAAAAGCCGCAATGGCAAATCTCACCTTTCGCGCCTACTTCTGTCTCGGTGAATTAAAGGCGACGCATAATGGATAATTCTGCCTCATTTAAGGAAAGGATTGGAGACGGAGGGGACGCAAGAATGGGGAAATAGCCAAATTCCCATGTCGTCTTTGCCTGCTTCTTATTTAGTAAAGGAAATGGGAAGTGCAACGGAGTAAATCAGGATTGAGCCTCGGGGGTTACTCAGGATTTACACCCAACGAAAGTGAATAGATCTGACTCCTCTCGCATCCAGCAAATTGTTGCGCCCCTGAAGAAGATATAATTTTCAGAATGAAGTCTTTGATAGGGCCAGGGCATTACATCATGCTTCCATTTGCCATGACTTTGATCCTTTCTTCTCTCTGCGTGCCGAGTAGGGAAAATATCCCTAGTATAGCCGGGCAGCATTTTACGCCCGTTATCAGGTGTGGCCCCTATCCCGTTTCCCTGCTAAAGGGTAAACCCTAGGTTTCATCCATACCCGGACTCCAACGGCAGCATCCTCCCGGGTTTCAGGGTCTGCCTCTGGGTGCTGTGTGCGGGGCTGGTGCAGCCAAACCCTGCGTTTGTGTGAGGGGAAGGAGCAGGAGCTAAACCAGCTCTTGCCTGAGAAGGAGCTGCAGAGAGAGTCTGCCCCAGGGAGCTCTGCCTCGGCCACCGCTGTTGGGGCCACAAAAAGCAGCTTCTCTTTGCTGAGGAGACCCTCGCTTTGGGGATTGGAACGGAGCGGTTTCCCCCACGCTTTTCTAGAATGCATTTTCGTAAATAAATGTAAGCAGTCAACCCGTGCATAGAGTATTCCGTGCAAACCAGGGTTCGCTTCATCTTCGCAGCGGATGAGGGTGTTTCGTGCAGAGTCTGGGGACCGGGGAGGGACGGCGCGGCGCCGGGACAGGTGGAGAGCAGATACCTGACAGGTATCTGGGACGAGGCAGAGGGGTAGAACCCTTTGATTTTCTTCTCGAAGTTTAAGAATAAATTATATCAAAAAGAAAAAAATACTCAGAGGCCAAGTCAGTAAAATGCAGGTTATCTCCGGGGGTAGGAGAGGGAACTGTTAAAAGCCCCATGTCCTTCGCATTCTGGGGTGTTGGCAGTGATAAAGCAGGGTGGAGGAGGGAGATGATGTGTTCTCCACAAAGTGCTTTAAATAAGGCTTTCCTCTGGCATTTGTCCTTTCCTCGAACTCGGCAGCGTTACTGAGTCACTTCGCTCCGACCTAAGAGCGCACTTAACACTTTTGGGGAAAGACCTCAGTATAACAAGGGCGGGTTTATTCATTTTATTCATTTTGTCGCAGTGGTGAGGAAGGCAGGATGTCTGGAGGAGGGGAGGACAGCGTCTGGCAAACGACTCAGTCTGGATCTCTCCATGAGCGTCTATAACGCACAAGCAGGCTGAGTGAAAGGCCGGCAGGGCTTCTGCCAAGAAAGGGATGGATGCTCGGTATTGCTGGTCCTGTGGCAAAAGCAGGTGGATGAATTCCTTTGCTCTAGGTGGTTAGATGCCAGCTAGGACAAATAAGCCTTTGCATGGCTCTTTATACCCGCTAAAGGCAGCCGGTGAAGGGAGAAGTGTGCGGTGTCCCCCATTCTTCCCTTCTAATCCTGCCTGCATAAACCGCCTGTACCAGGACCGCTGCTCCCTGCAGCCGGTGCCGCGTTGCCCTGTCCTTAACCAGAAGCCTGGCCCTGGGCGAGGCACCGCTAAAGGGTGCCCTTTCCTGTTACCGCTTCCCAAGGTGACAGCGCCGTGGTGCCAGTGTCCCGGTCCCCCGGCAGCCACCTGCCTGGGGATGCTCCGTGTGAGCTCCCCTGGGGCTTAGGGACAGGGGTCTTGAAAGCATCGCTGTGGGTGCAGGAACCGCCAGCCCTAGCGATTATTGGAAATGAGTGTTTGTGTGTGTTTTTTTTTTGGGGGGGGCGCGCTTCCCAAAAAAGTGTCTTTCCATCGTGTAAGAAAATTAGAAGATACTCAGTGGGTCAAGCCATGTCAAATAAAGCAAACAGGGGACAAATGAACCCCCGGAAGGAAAAAAAAAGTTTTAAAAAGGTATTTAATAGGATTTAGTTTGCTTAGGGAGTGCGAACTCACTAAGCCCTCATCAAGGGACATACGCTCAGTGATTCAGTTGGATATGGGAATTCAATCCGGGGTTAAAACCCGCCTCTCCTCCTGCCGGCATCAGCTCGCGGGCCAGACCTGCCGCGCACCGCTCCCCGGGAGCGGGCCGGGCTTTCTGCGGAGTGGCTTCGGCAGCGCTCTGCCTGCTGTGGAGGGAAGCAGGACTCAAAGAGACAGTCGGCCCGGCGGGGACAGCTCTGGGATCCAGGAGAAGGCATCTTCTTTGGCAGCGGGGCTGACTTTGTCCCAGGAGGGATGGGGCGGGGGTTTCGTGCTCCTCCCCCAGCGAGCTTAAGCGTGAGCGGGGTCATGCTTGTAAAACACAACAATAATAGTAATAATGATAATATCCCCAAACCCGCAGGTTTGTACTTCGAGCAGCTAATTTCCCGAAAGGGGATCCGAAAGAACATCTTCCCGGAGGAAAGAAATCGGTCCCTATTATTTACTCTTTTCCCCACATTTCCAGTGCAATAACAACAGCGAGACATTATCAGCTGTAAAGGATCGCTGCTTCCCCGGAGTTTGGCCAGCAGTGAATTTTGTTCAGGTATCCCCAACTTTCAGCAGGGTTTCCCCTGTGGAATAGCCAGGCAAACTCTCTAAATACCTCCTGGCGCCAGAAGAAAGTTCTCATGTAATGGATACCTGCTGGTGTGAGAACACGGATTTTGCTCACTTTGTCAATCAGCCGTGGGTGGTTGTGCGTGTGTGTTTGAGGAAAGGGAGACGGGCATTTCTTTTAATTAAAAAAGAGAAGTATTTTTCACTAATTCTGTTGTTTTCTAATGATGCCTGGAGGTGTGCGCTTGGCCTAAGAAGGACCAGAATTAATGTTGATGTTTAAAGCACAGTTTATTTCTTCTCTCGGAGCCAATTAGCTGGAATAACAAGCAAACATCAGGCAAAAGGAAACACTGTGTTAATCTCCTTGTGTTTCATTCTGAGAGGGAAGACCACCAGAGCACGACGGAAGAGATGGGGAGAGATAACAGGAGTGCAGCACTTCATTATACTTGAACGCTCCAGCACACTCACTGGCTTTGGCTGGGCTACAGCAGAGCAGACGGGGGAGTGTGGCTTTCCCAAGAACTGCTAGCAAAGTCAGAGAGGGCTCTCAGATGGGGACATAGCCAGTGAGACAGCTTTATTGTCAGCAGGAAAACACTGCCCAGGGTTGTCCAAAGTCAGAGAAACCCCGGCACTCTGGCATCATCTCACCAGCTGTATTGAGAGAAGGTTGGAAAGGGCACACAGTACATGCAGGCTGCCGTCCCAGCAAGATCACTCTTAAGCCTGGTGAAATTATTCCTCATTTTTTCTTGGGAAAAAAAAATTCTATGGAAGGTACCAAGGCAGCCTCCTGACTGAGGTGGGTTATCATCTTGCAAGATCTTACTTAAGCTGTGCTCAGGCTTTCAACATTCAGGCCATGTTGGGATAGATGCTCTTTCTCTTATAAAAGACAGCATCACTCTGGCTATGCTCTGTTCCCCTTTGCAGAATATTACTTTTCTGAGCATAATATCAAATTTTCCAGCTGTTTGAATCTGGGAACCTCTAATGTACCTAAGTTTTAAATTCATAAAATTGCAAGTGACCACATCCCTTACTATTGGGCTAATTCTGGATCTGGGACATGACATGGTTCCAACAACATTAAGATGTAATAGACATAGAATCATAGAATAGTTAGGTTTGCAAAGGACCTTAAGTTCATCTAGTTCCAACTGCCCTGCCAGGAGGAGGAACACCTCATACTAAACCATGTCACCCAAGGCTCTGTCCAACCTGGCCTTGAACACCACCACCGATGGAGCATTCACAACTTCCCTGGGTAACCCATTCCAGTGCCTCACC
>JASSUY010007156.1:0-10654 GCA_032466535.1 Forpus xanthops | reverse complement strand
AGCAATGGAGCATTCACAACTTCCCTGGGCAACCCATTCCAGTGCCTCACCACCCTTACGGTAAAGAATTTCTTCCTTATATCCCCGCTAAACTTCCCGTGTTTAAGTCTGAACCCATTACCCCTTGTCCTATCACCACAGACCCTAATGAAGAGTCTCTCTACAGCACCCCTGTAGGCTCCTTTCAGATATTGCGAGCCAATGGGCTTGTTCATATGACTCTGTAAGAGCAAGGTACTGGCTCATTATGAAGCCAATGAGGAATATGCTACCAAAGGTGTCTTTTGCATGTCCTGAAATGAATTTTGTCGGTGTCTGTGGCAGTGGCCACAATCAGACTGCTACATGAAAAGGGTAAACAGAAATAGTGCTTGAAAGAAAGACAGGAAGCACACCTTACTTGAATTTTACAGCTAAGTATGGAGGATGATGCTGCATCTATGGTTGCTACTGAGCTTCCAAGTGCATGACTGCTGTGTCTGGGCTGGAGTTAAACAGGTCATCAAATCTGGAGTTGGCGTAGAATTTCAAGTCATATTGGCTAGCAAAAGCAGGGTTGGTTTAGTTGTTGTTTTGCCTTCTGTTACAGGGATATGGTCTAGTTACTAAGCACACATGGGAATTTCACTTACCAAATTCCTCTCCCTTGCACACACCATGGATACTGGCAATAACCTGCAGCTCTCTTCCTGTCTTCCTAAGTAGGAGGTTTTGTTGTTTTCTTAGTAGAGAATCTTAACCTTGCTGAAGAGGATTAGAGCTGCTCTACAGCTCATAGAGTTGCTCTGTTGCTCATGGAGTGAAGCCTTGTCTCTCTATCAGGACTGGATGATTGCCTCTGACTGCTGGAGGCTGGATTAGACAGCCTGAGAGCTCCTGCTAAGTGTTCTACATCAAGCCAAGCAGAGTATATCACAGTCTTGTATAAAGGACAAGTGCTGCTCTTCTGCACAAAGTTCCATCAAGAAAAGTTGTGTATTATGGTGTCCTCAAGATCAAGCCACCAAGATCCAACCCTTGATGAATTGCTACAACAGCAAAGTTTTGCTCTAGGTTCCAGACCATTTCCCAGCTGTCTGCTGCCATGATTGGAATGAAAACTAATGACTTCTAGAACAGATCTCACAGGTTTTCTCCAAATTGAGTAAAAAATATGTGCTGGGGCATGTGTAAACCCTCCGTGTATCAGAAGAGAAGCAGGTATGCCACCAAGTTGCCAGACTGACTGTTCCCAGGCTGTCTGCACATCCTCGGTGCCACAGAAAAAGCTCAGATGCTTCTTTGAAAGGCAAACAAGTATATGGGAGACTCCATCTTGTGTAATACCTAATAGAAAGTCTGAGCCACCTCCCAAAAGATGGGTGTCATGTCTCCCCACCTTTGATAAAACATTGTTGACAAATAGCAGGTTTGCCATAATTAGAAGCATAATAACTAGGAAGTGCAGCTCAGAACCAATTCAGGCATCTAACTCTCTCCAGCTGCTATTAAAGCTGATGTCTCAGGCAATCAGCTGCAAATGGGTATTATTTTCTAATTGAATCCACAGCTCCCTACATGTGAGATGTGAATGAATGAGGTAAACACACGTGCAGCCAGCAAAACTCACAGCTGGCTGTCATCCCTTCAGTGTCACTAACATGGTCCTCATTCATCCCACAAGCTGTGGGGACCTTGCTACAGTTTTCTAGAGTCCTTATGACCCAACATGGTTAGCTGGAGAAATTGCATCTGCTCTGCTTCTGATGGTTTGATTAAAGGCCAGCTTAAGCTGCACAGGGGACTTTCAATCACACACCTAGGGTGTAAGCTATGCAAGCCATGCAAAAGGGCTGAGCTGGGAAATATGCAATAGCAATTCCATCATGATAAATCACTCCACCTGCTTTATGTGGTCTTGGCTCCAACCTTCGTTCTGATGGAGGCTGTCCTGACTTGCAAAAAGCCTGTCATAAAAGAACTTGCAAGAGACACCATGGTGTTAGAGCCGCAGAGGAGCACTGTGGGGAGACCAGCAGCACCACACTGGCCTTTCCTGGTTGGAATGCCCCAGACATACCCCACAGGAATTCTACCAGTGCATTCTGTATGTGTGAATGGATAGAGGTGTTTTTAACGCCCAGTAAAGTTGTGATGCCTGCGCAGAGCGGGGGCTATAGGGTCCGCTGACTCCTGCAAGTCCCTTATCCCTTCTAGAAGTGGTTCAGAGGAAAGATATTATGTCTCTTGTACCCACCAGCATAACACATGAATGTTTGACCAAAGCACTAGGAAGGATGAAGGTTTCAATTGAAGCACGTGGCAAAGCTGCTTCTGAGAAGGTTTCATGCATAGTGTGCCTTTCTCCTTTCCATGCAAAGTACTTGCTTGAAATGTTAATTGATGGAGGGCTCTCCATACCCCCCAGGTACTCCACTACCTTGTTTAGAAAATGTTTGGCTTTGCTTTCAGCCTGCATTTTCTGGTATCCATGTCCAAACTCTAGATTCTTTTTTGTATTTGCCTGTAAATTAGAAACCTCAATTGTCAGAAACCTTCTTTCGATATGGATGTATGTAGAGGCATGAGGTCTCTTTCTAACCTAAATGACTGAGCCTCATCACCTCCCATCGAGAGGGAGGCTATCCAGCCTGCATCCTACCATTCTTGCCACTTTTCACCTGAATGCTTTCTGTGAGTCAGCAAGCGCTGTGTGACTCAATGAAAGCACACATGGGATGAAACAGCCATGGACTAAATTCAGGGCTTGCTAAAGAACGTGCAGGTATTATTCTGGGGATCAACAAACCTTCTAATGATAATACTGAATGGATTCCAGCCAGAAAGTTGTGCTGTGCTGAAGGAAGGTGGGAGGAGGGCCTGGGAGCAATGCAGCAGGATTTGGAAAGAAAGAGTTGGCTCCTTGGAGGCACAGCTTCACAGGATTCACAGCAGGGCAACAAGGAAGGCTACTAAAGGGGGACTGAGTCTGTGGGTAACTCTAGATAAGATAGCTGCATGTTGTGGAGGCAATAAACAGTACAATAACCTGCCCCTTGGAGTTGTCTTCTCCAGTTCAGCTGTGAGCTACTACTATTGCTCTGAAACAGCCAGAGATTCCTAGAGGCAGACCAGCTTCCATACAGCCTGTCAGGCTTGTTGAAATCAGAGCACAAGATGCTCTGCAAGCATGGAGCACAATAGAGGAATCCACAAGAAACCCCTTCTTATTTTGAGAGAAGCAGGTAAAGGTAGAGAAAGACATACTGAAAAGGCTGGGATGGTGAGATACTGATGCAAAGGACCTGACGCAATCATCTCAGCACAGTTCCTGTTCCTCCTGGCTTGTGTGAGTGTTTCCTCAATGCATGAGACATACATTCAGAGGGTGACACCACTCCTTTCTCTACCCTTCCCATGCCCAGGAGCACTTCTGACCGTGAGAAAGTTCTGACATGCAAAGAAGACTCCTGTAACAATGCCTTGCTTGCTGCCAGCTGAAAGCAAGTGACACCCTCTCTAATGACTAGTTTCAGAAAGAAAGCAAATACACAAGGATGCGCTCACCTGGGACAGGTGTCTCCCACGGGTGGAATTGGTGGGGCTTTTCAGCACACGTGTTACTAGCTTTGTCACCAAGGTGAAGACACGTCCTACCTGAGGGACCAGAGGGGCCTTATGGACCTTCGTCCTAGCAGATGCTGCTCTGGATATTGTGCATCTGGACACTGCTTGTGTAGTGCAGGTGTATTTCCCACTTCTCACTTCTTTGGTATAAAGGTGCAAAATCCTTTCTGTATCATCCACAAGTGGGGAATAGAGCAAGAAGTAGCTCCAAAGCTTTATTTCTCTATATTTTCTTGGGGTTGCTGGCCCATAGACTAGAACTGATGCACATACTGAAGACCCTAATGCCCCCTTTCCTTCCCATTCCCCCTGTACTTGGCAAATGGCCTCATGGGAGCCTCTGGCTGGTAGAAGCAAGGAGCCATGTTGCACGTGTGAGGGTGGTTTGGGAGCCTGGCTCACAGCATCCAGAGGGAGTGTCTGCCACTGTCGATAGCATTTCCCAAGAAAGGAGCCAAATCCACCCACATGGGTCACGGAGTCTGTGTCCTTCTGCCACATGCCTTCCCTCTCTCCCAGCCCTCGCAGGGCCCTGTTGTTCCTCATGTGTTGCCCTGCATGCTGAGGAGACCTGCCAGTGCCTGCCAGGCTCTGTGGATCTGGCTTCAGATCCAAGGCATCTGTCCAATCCAGGCATTCTGGGGGAAGGACTAGGACTTGGGCTGTGATTTGGTTTGACGAAAGGAGTGGGAGTTGTAAAGTCAACCAGAAATCTGCAGATCCCTGTAATGTGATAGAAAGGATATGCTAAAAATAATAAATAGTAATACATAGGGTTCTGGTTCATGGAAAACACAGAAGAGGGCTTTCTGACCCAATGCTGAGTTTTTTTTTCATTCTTCAGACTTCTCATGTTTATTTTCCCCATAGCCATAGCTTTGTGGTTCTCTGCAGAAGTAAACTCATCATTATTTCAGCACCCCCTCCAGATGTGCCAGCCTTTGCTCCAGCCTCAGAGGCTGGTGAGCACTTCTAAGACACAACCCAGAGTGAATCCCAAGTAGCTGGCTTCCAATGTTTATCCATCTTCTCAAAACCTGAGGCTGTTAAAGAGACCTTTAAATTCCACTCTGTTGCTCTTCCAGAGATCCCCATGTGACTTCTCTTGCTTTGGGTGTGGGCTTGAAAGCTCTTCTTTTAGGCAGGGTGTATGTGCTTTTGAAACGAAATAATTACCTTCAAGGTTTAAAGTGCTGGTCATGTGTCTGCAGAGGGGGACACATGTACAGAGTCAGAAACAGAGACCAGAGAAGTGGCCAAGAGAAGCAGCGGGATTTCTCATAGCAACAATCTCTCCTTCAGAAATTTAGATCCAGTTACAGCAATGTCCTTGACTATGAGTTTAAACTGAAGCATCTGGATCAGCTAAAGCCCTCGTGAGCTGCATACATGGCCCAGCAGAGCCTGGAGTGGCATGGCACACTGCTCTCTGCTCTCCAGAGAAAGTAGCACACAGGGCAAGAAAATCCTCAGCATCATTGTAGAGAACTATGGAAGATCCCAGCAGCCCTGTTTTCTGGCATGATTTGGCTGAGGAAATATCAATAAAGAGATGAGGAACTGTCAGCCATGATGCCCAGGGCCTTTGCCTGCCTAGTGCTTCCCCCGTCTTCAATAACTCTACTAGCATGGCAATCAGGAGCAGTTCCTCAAGAGTGGAAGAAAGCAAGTGCTGTTCCTGTCTTCAGGAAGATCGATAAGGAAGATATGAGGAAGTACATCCCAGCCAGCCTCACCTCGCCTAATCTGGGAAATAATTTCCTACCCATGAAGGACAAAAAGGTTATGAGAAGTAATCAGCAGAGTGTTATAAAGAGAAAATCATGCTTAACCAACCCAATCACTTTCTGCAGTGAAGTGCAGGATGGAGGAAGTTACCATGCCAGCTGTGAGCCACACCACTTGCTTGCATGATTTTTACAACCTTGTATGGCAGAGGATTCAATGTTGGGAGAAGCCAATTGTGAACCCCAAGGGATGAAACTTGGGAAGCTAGGATTCTGAGGAACTGCTACCAAAGGGTTGGGACTTCCCACTGTCCCAGGAGACTGTCAAATCCTGCCGTGTGCAGCAAGAATTTAGGGGAAATTTCATCTCTGCTTTGCCTGGACATCAGGAGTAAGCACCTTCTCAGATGACTCCCAAGAAGCCTTAATAAATTCATCATGCAGCTCCTAATGGCTGTTTTTCTGCCTGTCATAGATGAAAAACCAGCCAGCTGCTGTGTCTCAGTGGTTTTGGTGCTTCTGTTGCAGTCTTTTCTTCCTTTTGCTTCAAACACCTCCTCTCCATCCAGAGGCTTTCCTGAAAAGACATCAGGTTTTCCATCACTGGGAGAAAGAGAGGGAGCAAGACCAGCACTCATCAGTCTTTGACACCAGTTTGTCCTCTCCTGGTTGGTGAGAAGGAAGAGAAACAACACACCAGGCTGGGGTGTAGCCTTCTTGCTTGGCACAGAAGAACCACTCGTGCAGGTGGAGGAGAGATTTTCAATCTGTCCATTTGCATCACTCAAAACCTAGAAGCTTCCCTGTTATTCCACATTAAGCGATCATCTCTTTTTTGTTTCGGCAGGTCCATCCTTCTCATGTACCCTGTCTTTTCTGGGCACGCTGCACTTTTGCTGACGTTTGACGACATTTTGGAGCTGAATTAGTGTCTCTGTCCTGCCCTGCCAGCAGCGTGGTGGCACTGAGCAGTGCTTTTTGCAGATGCAAGGAAATGGATGGCACTTTAATTATTACTATCTTTTTCCTGGCTTTCAGCTGCCTGAATCTAGTCAGAAGAAGAATGCCGTTACCTGTCCTGAGTGCCGCACTGGCAGAGCAAGCTGGATGCTGGTTCCTCCCTGCTTCCTCTGGGGGAATGTGATCTGGTGGTGGTGGTGCTTAAAGAGCATCAGACAGAGCAAAGGCAGTGCGAGAGACAGCTTTTGTAAACCAGCCAGTGACCCACATTGCAACCTGCTGCAGATACGGAAGGTGTCCAGCATTACCACGGTTAGGATCATGTTCTTGTCTTTTCTTCACAGACTGGTACACACACAGAAACTTGTTATAATAGAGGAGACCGTGTCCCTGGCATTTTCAGACCTGCCTCCATCAGCAAATGATAACACATATGACACCCCCCCCCAGTTCCATGCATGCAATTCCAAAAGGCCTCCAAATATTTTCAGTGGGAAGGAAATGTTGGTGCTTCAGCTGAAATGCCAGAGAGATTTCAGGCAGAAAAGGGGGTGTTTCAGGGCTGGGTAGAACTATCCCATAGAAAAAATCATCACTTTTGACACCCCCCCCCCACGTTACTTTGACAGAATAAAAGACAATGAAGGTCATGCTGAATAATGTAGTCAGATGACACCACATTTCTCATTAAAGCATTGTTATTTCCAGTCATGGACAGAGCTTGGCCAGGTGAGAGCATGCTGCAACTGAAATTCCTAGATAAACTAAAGAGGTATCTCTACACCCCAGAATAGACAGGCACTCCAGAGATTAGCCACCTGAAAAAGGCAGCAGAAAGAAAGAAGCACTTCTCATGCTGTGTGATGGATGCTCCCTCTACAAGGAGGCTAGTCTAGCTCAAAGGTGGTCCTAGAGATAAACTCCTCTGATGCATCGGAAGACAGTGCTGGGCTTGGGAAAGATCTTCAAATAAATCAGCCCTGGCTTCTTTTAATTTGCTTGTGCCTGGAATGGGGACAGTCACTGCAGTAGTCTCCTAAGGATTTGTGAAGTGCAAGTATTTCCATGACTAGCACCTCAGTCATGGATATCTTGCTCTCAACCAAGAAACAAAAAAAGATGTGGAGCTCAGCCAAGAGCCCTTAAAACATATCCTGTCAACCTTTGGTTAAAACCCCATTCTCCCTGGCTTTTGCACACAGCAAAGCATTCACACGTGTCCCTGCCCCAGCACTGATTTGACCTGTCTTGAGTAAATTCCATGCAAAATCTCGAGACAAATTCACTTTTTGTTTGTCAGCTCACCCCATTCCCTGACTGCATTTGAGGTGAACCCTGGTTTTGAGCACCTGTTTGTAACACAACCCAGCTGCTGTCAAGGTGCCTCAATGAACGAAAGATCTTAACCAAAATGAAGACTAGTGTGTTCATTAAGAAGACATGCCAAATTTTAGTTAGGACTTTCATGTATCACCAAGATTTACTGCTGGAGATCGACAGCCCTCCATATCTATCTTCTTTGTCTCATTTTGCACGTCAGGACCTTGACTCTTATCAGGAGAGCAATTTGTGAAAAAAACTTCAAGAAAAGGGTGACAGAGCATGGCACTGGAGTCCTACTGAAAAAAAGCCCATCTAGGGCTCCTGTTCAGGGCAAGCACCATCCTTCTGACAGTTGGTATTGGTGTGAATCAGAGCAAATCACTTTGATTTAGTGGGAGGTGTCCCTGACCATGGCAGGGGTGTTGGAACTAGATGATCTTAAGGTCCTTTCCAACCCTATCTGTTCTGTGATTCTATGATTTCTTCTCCAGTTTTCAGATTTTTCCTTTTAACCACCCTTGCCTTCCTCACAGGGTTTCTTCTGTTCATGTGCCCCCCAAAGGCAGTGATCTGGCAGTGACATGACACAGATTTGGTGAAACTTTGTGTACCAAAACCATTTGAGATTTCTCAGGGAATATGCATTTGTAAAGAAGATGAGTAGACCTCCACATACACCTGAGGTGTCATCAGCGCATGCAAACACACCCATGCACACTGATAATGCATGGGTACTCACTCGGTAATTAGAGACAGCTGTTGTCAGATGCATAGAGGTTTATTAGGAACAGTAGAAAATAAAATAAACAGTTATTAAGAGCAACCCAGTAGAGCTCTATTAACTCTGCAGGAAATATTTATCCTTTCTGACAGGATGACAGGTTTACACTGATATTTAATACAATAACTTTGTCTCTGCAACCCCTTTTAGTGATAATTTTAGGGCCAAAATTTTACTGCTTCTATTTAATTTTCTGGCATGTTCAGCCCCATCCTTTGGGGTAGTTGTGGGCACCTCACAGGTTTGTAAAACTACAGAAGAGTTTAGGTGGGATGAAGGTCTGGGGGTCTCTGTGCCCTTCCTCTCCCCAACATCCTCAAAGCCAGGTCAGATCTGATGGTGGATGGTCCCCAAGGGTGGAGATGCCACCATGCCTCTTCAGGGCTGCCATGCTCTCCTGGTGCAGATTTATCTCCTCCTACCCCGTCAATGTTTGCCTTACTTCATGTCCTTGCTCTGATCTCAGCTGACCTCTCAAGCATGGGCTATTCCTTTTCCTTCTAGATCAAACAGCTCTGGCTGGGCTTTCATCTCCTTTCTCTTGACTTTGGGGAAAGGAACTACAGTGTTGTCCTAGCACAAAGTAGATTGCTGTCCACATTTATTGGGAAAAGAAGAGTCAGTGAATAGTAGAGAGACCAGTGGTGTGAGGATCTAAACCCAAGATACAGATTAAATCTTCAACTTATATCTTGGTATCATATTTTTCCATTTTGGACAGCTCTGTATATAGTCTGATTTTACTAATATGTGAATCATCTAGGTATGCTCTTTAAAAATGAGGTCATTTAATTGAAATGCTAAATATGGCCTAGGATACAATTTCTATTTTTACCACATCTGGGTTTAGGACAAATAATTCTCTCCTTAGATGGTGAGCAGAATGCTGCTCAGAACACATTGCTTGGGAGTATCTCTATCACTTAACAGAGTGAGCACTCACAGAACATTCACCACTCTGCTTTGTGTAAGCTGTCCACTACTGTGCTGTGTTTCCCAGCAGTTCAAGACCAAGTTACGCTTTTGACTGTAGAATAAACCAAATTGCATTATAAAAAACACCAAACAGCAAAACTCAAACCAGAATCAAAACAAAACAAAGCAGAAGGGTCTCTTAAACTGCATGAAGTTGTGTACACTCAGACCTACCTGATTGAATGGGCAGATCATATCTGGCAAAAGGTGACCGAGCAGTCTGTGAGGCCCATGTTAGGAAAGGGAGTTGGATGACTAATTTAAGGTGACTCCTTTCTTGTTCACTCTCAAAAACACAATATCCTCTTGGTGCAGAAAGCTGCTTTGCCGTCAGAAACGGGTGTGTGTTGCTCCTTGTATGGATGGGCTCTGCGCCCAAGGAGGGGTGGATATCAAGCTAGACCAATGTTAGACACACTTGTTGGCTGGATGGGACAAGTGACTGATGTGTCTTGAGATGGCACAAACAAGAGACCAATAAAAGCAACAGTCTAACCTAGTGCATGAGATACATGGTGAGATGTATCCTCAGCAGTTTACTATGACCTTTGGGATCTCTCTAGATCACTAGCAGGACCAAGACTCTGCTGTAGCAGGTACCAAGCAGGAATTAACAAGATTACCCTCTGGGAAGAGGTGGTCAACAGGGTCTTGATGTCCTCAGATGTAGACAGATTTTTGCATACAACAGCAGGAGAGTCTCAGATTCAATGAAGGCTAGAGCCAGGCAGCTCACCTGGACAGTGGTATTGGAGGAATCACAAGGCCAAATTTTGACACGAAGTTTGCATAAGACTGAATGTTTGGAGTGTGTACAACTTGCTCCCACTGCTGAATATTTTGAAATCAAACCAAGCTCTGTTACACTGGTAAAACCTGAGCATCACATCTATTTGCTTCTGTGTGTCAGAGTGCAGATGGGCAATGGAAGGGAATGAGAGAACGTGGACTTCTCTTCTGCCAAGGTCTGCAGGGCTGCTTCTCTTTAACCATGACAGTTTCCTCTGGTTCTCAACAGGTATCTTTCAGATAAAGGTGATTGAAAGAAGATGCCAAGTAAAGAAGCTACTTGATGGGGTAGAAAGACCAAAAGACCAAAGTGTTGGAGATGTCATAGAATCATAGAATCATTGAATAGTTAGGGTTGGAAAGGACCTCAAGATCATCTAGTTCCAACTCCCCTGCTCTGAGCAGGGACACCTCCTACTAAACCATGTCACCCAAGGCTATGTCCAGCCCGGCCTTGAACACCACCAGCGATGGAGCATTCACAACTTCCCTG
>JASSUY010007155.1:24705-40932 GCA_032466535.1 Forpus xanthops | reverse complement strand
TGGGTCAGGTGCCCTGTCTCTCCTTCCGCCCGGCTTCTTCCCGGCTCCCCTCCTCCCTGGCAGAGCATGAAACTCAGCAAGTCCTTGGCCAGTCTGAACACTCCAAGCCCTAACTATAAACACTGGTGCTATCACCACTGTTCCCAAGCCGAAAATCCACAACACAGTGCTGCACCAGATACTACTTAAATGAGAAAAACAACTGCTGCTGCTGAACCCATGACATATGCTTACAAAACTGCATCAGGATGTCTCACTTGCTGGACATGAATAGTGATAACGTTGTTGTGGTCATCATGCCCTGATGTTTCTGTTGCCCCTGACCACAATGTTTTCCTTGATTTAGAAAAATATTATACATTTGCCTAAAACTGAATAAAACTGTAGATTTTAGTCAATGGCAGAACTCCTACTAATGTCAATGGAAGAAAGTGCGATAGTTATTGTTGACCACTGCTTTAGATGTTTCATACTATTTGCTCTTAAAAAGAATTGCATCTGGAGCCTGTGTTGCTGAAGACAAAACATATCACACTCAGATTACTCCTACTGAGGTCAGTGATTGACAAACTTACATTTCTGAGAACTTCAGTCAAGATATTGCTGGACACAACTATTTCTTTAAGTCTTTCAAGATTATTTATCTTTGGTAATGTGTAATATAGTATAGTCTTATAGATCATATTTACTAGAAGTGGTTTTCAAAGGGAAACAGTGACCTTGTAACAAAACCTTGGTTGTGTTTTCTCCTCTTTCTCTGGTCTTTTCATGTGGTATAGCTGAATTTCTTTAGACAACACAAACCAAGCTGCAACGAGACATGACAGTAGAACTGTGGTACTCTGTTCTTCCAGTTCAACCCTTGCTTTAAATCTAGACCACTACTTTTCTGTTTCCATAGCCATCTCTGCTTGGGCAAAATTTAGAAATCTTTCCCATGAGAAGGTTTTGCATCCACATTGCCTATGCAAAATGACAGCTTTATACTAAAGTCATGGAAAAATCAGATCCTAAATTTGAGTTGTGAAAATGTGGGCACTTGATTATGATGTTGTGAAGGGAGTGAATGTTTTTAAAATGAACGTGTTTGTTCATATTTCAGAAAATGTTACAGGGTATCATAAATAGCTATATTTAGCTTGTATGACAGCTAATAAACTCTTGTACACTGACCAGGAGAAAACTGTGATGGCAAGGAAAAACTGTACTGACACTTTTGTTTGAATATGACTCCTCTGTCAAAAGTACTGCACCTTTACCAGCACTATCTTACAGCTTCTTTCATTACCTCAAGTCATTCTGATCACTTTTTCTTATGACATTTAACTTATTTTTGTGGTTTTTATATATATGTATATATATAAATTTTGCATGTTATTGTTCAATTGCATTAGTTTAGCAGTGGGTTAAATGCAAGAATAATTTACATGTGAGACATGCTGCTCCTTGAAGAAGCTATTTCACTTGGTCTAGAAACATAACAAATATCCAAAGGGGACAATGTATGACAGATAACAGTTGGCTCAAATCTCTATTGGGATCTAAAGTCACTTTCCAAGGCTTTGATTAGTATTGCTTTTCAGATAGTTTGTTTCTACCATCCTTAGAGGCTTTATGAAAACTGAATGCAGGTTCAAATTGTTTCCAAGTCCGGGTACATGTGATTAAATCTGATGAATTTAACACACGCTGTAAGTTGCCTTTAAGAACAATATAGTGCAGGATTAGTCAGAAAATTTTAAAGTACATATTATTTCCTGAGCCTGCAAGACTGAGATGTGTTGCAGATCTGTATGGGTTTATCTAACTGGACCAAAGGCTAAGGGTTTCTGGAACCTCTCAAACTGCCTTCTGCCTGCTTACCTGCCAGGCTTATCGCTTATTCCCTGCAGAGACTGCTGGGGAACTCAAGCCCTGAATCAGTGCCCCCTATTTCTGTACCAGCTGTTGTACTGTCTTAATATAAGAAGGGTCCACAGCTTCCTGAGTCTCTGCTTTTACATCAGCCAGACAGCAAATTAGGTTTCACTAGTGAGGAAATTCTTTGCTTTGACAGGTCATTGAAATACTATTTGCAAATACTACTTCTGGCATTGTTTTCCAAAGGTCTCAACTGTGGTATTCTTATCAGATGAATATTTCCCTTTGAGCTGAAATAACTTACTTGGAATTCCTATGTGTCTGTATTTTTCCAAGTCATATCACAGAACCCTTTGGAAGATAGAGATGGATGTGCTGACAGCTGTGGAGCTGATTCTTCACAGCCGCTAATTATAGCATGGTTGAGTTCTGCAATAGCACATCACATAAAATATTTGTCTTATCAGGACAAGCCTGATAGGTGGAGAGGAGTAATTACTTTCTCCCCTACCTATAGTGGTCTGCAGATACCAGGGAAAGAGCGAATGTAGTGAGGACAAGTGAGGTATTCTTCCTTCTAGTATTCTCACTATAATACTTTCTAGCATTTCTTAACTTCTAAAGATGAGATGTACCTCAGATGATCTACTGTAATTTTCTTATATTTGTTTTCTGTCCTGAGGAAACCCTGCTCTCTTTTGCTCACATATACCAGGGCTAAGTGGATGGTGTCATGGGTTCAGCAGCAGCAGTCATTTTTCTCTTTTTCATAGTAGCTGGTGCAGCACCGTGTTTTTGATTTTCAGCTTGGGAACAGTGCTGATAACACCAGTGTTTATAGTGATGGCTTAGAATGTTTAGGCTGGCCAAGGACTTTCTGAGTTTCATGCTCTGCCAGGGAGGAGGGGAAGCCAGGCAGAAGCAGAGACAGGGCACCTGACCCAAACTGACCAAAGAGGTATTCCATACCACAGTACATCATACCCAGGATGGAGAAACGGAGGGCAGAGACCCAGAAGGATGTGGGGGGTGTGCACTGCACGGTTCGAGCTTGGTATCAGATCATGCGGGTGCACTGCTTGGTCAGGCTGAGTGAAATTAGTTGGTGAGCTCTTGTATTTTTTCCTGTATTTGCCTTGTCATTATTGTTACTGGTGGTAGCAGTAGTGATTTATGTTATACCTTAGTTACTAAACTGTTTTATCTCAACCTGTGGGAGTTACATTCTTTTGATTCTCCTGCCCATCCCCTGGGACTGGGGAAGAAAGGGGTGAATGGGGGGGGGGCGATGGGATTGAGTGAGAGAACTGTTTGAGGGCCTTAAACCACGACAGATGGGTACCAAACAATAATTCCTTCTGGTTTCAGAAATAATTTGTTGAGCTGAAGAACTGCAGAATTTGGCTAAGCATTTGGCTAACCTCATTATGTTAACGGCGTTCAAAAAATGCATGAATGTACAGTGCTATGTTTTGTGTTCAAGTCAAGGATTGATTTCTGAGGTTTTAGCCAAAGCTAGTGCTTGAGGGCTTTCTACCTCAGGTCTCAAGATTTAATATTTTGATTCAGGGCCTGGAAGTTTCTTCGTGGCATTGATGCTGAAATTGGGGTGAGGGTCCCAGCAACTGTACTAGCAAGAAATAAGTCACACCTTCTCTCTATGACCATGTGTGGAAGCTGGCCCACAGTAGGGTTATATTACCTCCAAGGCCAAACAGCTGTTCAACTTATGCTTAATGTGCAGGAATGTGTTCTTGTATATCAAGATTTAATTTTGACTCTCATTCATGTTGCTACGCTATTGATTTCAGTGATGCCTCATTTCCCAGTTGCATGGAGAATCAGGCTCTGAGAGACATGAGAAAGTTGCTAACATGTAGGACAACTTTTTCTGAAGAACAGACAGAGAGTATGCAAGTTTTGAAACATATTCTAATAATGTCTTCACCCTTCTTCCCCTCTGTAGGAAGTCACCAAAGAGCACACACAGCTGTAGAATAAGCCAATGCAGTCTTGATTAGACTGGCAAAGACCTATGTAAACAGATATGCCAGAAAGGAAGAAAGTTGTTCCGTAGCTAGTGACTTAGGCAAGATATGGAAAACACTATAAAATTTCAAGCATGCATGGCCATGCTCTCTATTAATACAACAAACCCTATGAACCTCCTGCCCTGCTGTGTTGAGAATTGCTAGCAATGCCAATCTTAAGGCTCATTTTTCAGCTACTGCCTTCTTTTGCGTCTCTGATAGCATGAGAACTTGTGCATGGTGAACGTGTTCTTTCTAAGTGCATACTATACTGTAGTCTTGAGTTCTGCACACTAGACCCCTTTTTGTTATGCAGGCATTTACAGGTAAATTGTAACCACTTTGAAAGACATAAGGATGTTTCCCTGTGAGTGAAACCCCTAAAAGGAACAGAATAAATGATTTTTTCTAAAGTACCATCACAGAGTGCAAAGGGAGTGCTGTTAGAAATAGCAATAGAAAATAGATAGCTGACAAGAAAGGGAAATACGTTTAAGATCTCTCAACTAAAAAGGGATTTGTTTTCAGCTTTGTGAGAAGTATGAGACATTAACCACAAGATATGAGCTGAAGATGCAACAGAACCTGTTTGCATCTCTGGATTTGAATTTCAAACAAAATTCCAGAGAATTTGTGTCTACAAGCTTCTATCATCTTGTTGTAAATATGTGACACCTACATACAAACATAAGATCAGAAATTGAACTAAAAAATGCATTTAGGTAATGCAACTGCACAATATATTGTGTATCATCCAAGTTACGATATTTATTTCTTTATGGAAATGTAACACATGTTTTATAACCCTCTTTAATAGCAGGTTAAGTTAAATTGAATTAAACTTGTAGTGGACCTGTGAATTCATCCAGACAGTTTACATGGTTCAGCTGATTTGCAGTAACTTTAATTCCTTGCATCATCTGAACAAGTGTAAGCTTTTGTTTTGGGAAGGAGCAAGCTGGTGGTTGCACAAATCTCAGTGGAATTTTCACAGAATAACTGTATCTCTGGGTCCCTGTCCACAAAAGGTAGACTTGTGATACATGTGGCACATGGTGGCTTTGGTTTATAGAAATACAGCTGTAGAAATAACACTCATACTTTCTGGTTAAAAGGGCCCAAATCTGCAAATCAACTTCTGTTAGGCCTCTTATTGGGTAGGCTCCCTGACATTGCTTGTAGGCTTATTCCACATAAACAACTAATGTTACTCAAAATCAATCCTGTACTGCATAAAAGCTGTGCATTGAGCTGCCACCTATTTCTCTTGAAAGCATTTTAATTTCATTTTTGGACTGTGAGGAACTCTGTCAATTGATCCAAACAAGCAAGCTTCTCAAAAATCCTGTTCTTGCTACAATACAATGACTATAATCCCAGCACTGGATTTACCATATTTTTCTTTGACCAGATATGTCAGTAGTTTAGAGAGTTTTGCACTAACAAATTGGTTTAGCTTAATGTAAGGTACCTTGAAATCACTGGAGAGTTCATTGTGGAAAATACTTTGCAAAGCTGCATATCCTAAATGGCTGCACTCCAAAGTCTGGAATTCAAATCTCATTTACCGTAAATGACTGGCAACCAGATGATGCATAAGCTTTTTTTAACATACTTAATACAACATAGGAGGAAGGGGGCTGATTTTTCAATTCCCATGTAATACATGTGGGCTTATTCAAATATTAACCATAAATAGAATCATAAAATAGTCATGGTTAGAAAGGACCCTCAGATCATCTAGTTCCAACCTCCCTGCCAGGGGCAGGGTCACTTCCCACTAAACCATGTCACCCTGGCCTTGAACGCTGCCAGTGATGGAGCATTCACAAGTTCCCTGGACAACCCATTCCAGTGCCTCACCACCCTTACAGTAAAGAACTTCTTCCTTATACCCAATCTAAACTTCCCCTGTTAAAGTTTGAACCCGTTACTCCTTGTCCTATCACTACAGTCCCCAATGAAGAGTTCCTCTCCAGCATCCTTACAGGTCCCCTTCAGATACTGGAAGGCTGTTATGAGGTCTCCACACAGCCTTCTCTTCTCCAGGCTGAACAGCCCCAACTCTCTCATCCTATCTTCATACGGGAGGTGCTCCAGTCCCTTGATCATCCTCGTGGCCTTCCTCTGGACTTGTTCCAACAGTTCCATGTCCTTTTTATGTTGAGGACACCAGAACTGCACACAATACACCAAGGGAGGTCTCACGAGAGCAGAGTTGAGGGACAAGATCACCTACTTTGACCTGCTGGTCACACTCTTTTTGATGTAGCCCAGATTACAGCTGGCTTTCTGGGCTGCAAGAGCACACTGCCGGCTCATGTTCATTTTCTCATCAACCAACACCCCCAAGTCCTCTACAGGGCTGCTCTGAATCTTGTCTCTTCCTTTCCCAACCTGTAGCTGTCCCTGGGATTGCTCTGACCCAGGTGGAAGACCTTGCACTTGGCATGGTTAAACTTCATGAGGTTGGCATCAGACCACCTCACAGGTGTGTCAAGGTCCCTCTGAATGCCATCCCTTCCCTCCAGCATATCAACCAAACCACAGAGCTTGGTGTCATTGGCAAAGTTGCTGAGGGCACACTCAATCCCACTGTTCATATCACCAACAAAGGTGTTGAAAAGACTGGTCCCAATACCGATCCCTGAGTGACACCATTCGTTACTGGTCTCCAGGTGGACATTGAGCCATTGACCACAACTCTTTGTGTGCAGCCATCCAGCCAGTTCTTCGTCCACTGACTGGTCCATCTATCAAACTGATATCTCTCCAATTTTGAGATAAGGATGTCATGTGAGATAGTGTCAAATGCTTTGCACAAGTCCAGGTAGATGACGTCAACGGCTCTACCCCTGTCCATCAGTTCCGTAGCCCCATCATGGAAGGCCACCAGATTGGTCAGGCAGGATTTCCCTTTAGTGAAGCCATGCTGGCTGTCACCAAGCACTTGATTGTTTTTTGTGTGCCTTAGCAAGCCTTGCAGGACAATCTGTTCCAAGATTTTGCCAGGCACAGAAGTGAGGCTGACTGGTTTGTAGTTCCCCTGCTCATCCATTTTCCCCTTATTTTTAAAAATGGGGATTATATTTCTCTTTTTCCAGTCGTTGGGAACTTCACCTGAATGCCATGATTTTTCTAATATAATAGGCAGTGGCTTAGCAACTTCATTTGCTAGCTCTTTCAAGACCCACAGATGGTTTTCATCAGGTCCCATGGACTTGTATACATTCAGATTCCTAGGATGGTCTTGAACCAGATCTTCTCCTACAGTGGGCCCAGGGTCTTCATTCTCACTGTCCCTGCGTCTGCCTTCCAAGACGGGTTTGTGGTCAGAGCATTTTTCAGTGAAGATTAAGGCAAAGAATTCATTAAAAAGCTCAGCCTTCTCCAAATCCAAGGTAGCCAGTTCTCCCGATAGCTTCTGGAGAGGGCCCACGTTATCCCTAGTCTGTCTTTTATTTGCAATGTACCTATAGAATCCCTTCCTGTTATTCTTAACATCCTTAGCCAAGTTTAATTTTAACTGGGCCTTAGCTTTCCTAACCTGGTCCCTAGCTTCCCGGTCAACATCCTTGTTTTCTTCCCAGGCCACCTGTCCTTGCTTCCACCTTTTATAAGTCTCTTTTTTCCCTTGAAGTTTCCTCAGCAGCTCCTTATCCATCCAAAGAAGTCTCCTGGCTGTCCTGCAACCCTTCCTTCTAGTTGCAGTTCATCACTCCTGAACTTGCAGCAGGTGATCCTTGAATATCAATCAGCAGTCTTTGGCCCTCCTGCCCTCTAGGGATATAACCCATGGAACCTTACTAAGCAGGTTCCTGAAGAGGCCAAAGTCTGCTCTCTTTGAAGTCCAGGGCAGTGAGCTTGCTGCATGCTCTTCTCACTGTCCTGAGGAACTCAAACTCGACCATCTCATGATCGCTACAACCGGGCTGCCCTGGAGTGTCACGTTTCCAATCAGACCTTCCCTGTTGGTGAGGATGAGGTCAAGCATGTCACCCCTACTTCTTGGCTCCTCTGTTATTTGCAGAAGGAAGTTGTCTTCCACACAATCAAGAAACCTCCCGGATTGCTTGTGCCAGACCATACCGTCCTTCCAACTGACATCAGGGTGGTTGAAATCCCCCATAAGGACAAGGGTCTGTGAGCATGAGGCTGTTCTTATCTATCTATAAAGCACTTCATCCACTGAGTCCTCTTGATCAGCAATCTGTAACAGATCCCCACAGCTATTCTCCCATTACTGTTCTCCCTTTAACCCTGACCCACAAACTCTCTGTTGGATGCTCACCTGTCCCCAGACAGAGTCCCATACTCTCCAACCTATTCCCAACATACATAGCAACTTCCCCTCCATGTCTGCTGGGCCTGTGTTTTCTAAAGAGCCTGTAACCTTCTATTCCAACACACCTGTCATAGGAGCCATCCCATCATGTCTCTATGATACCTATGATATCATACCACCATAGTTCCTCTTGTTTATTCCCCATACTACAGGTGTTTGTATAGAGGAACCTGAGCTGAGCTCCAAATGAAGCCAGCTCATAGGCTGGAGTGGCTGGAGTATCTGTGCTGGAATGGGTTGACCAAGGAAGTTGTGAATGCTCCATCCCTGGTGGTCTTCAAGGCCGGGTTGGACATAGCCTTGGGTGGCATGGTTTAGTGGGAGATGTCCCTGCCCATGGCAGGGGGGCTGGAACTAGATGATCTTAAAAGTCCTTTCCAACCCTAACTATTCTATCTCTACCTTGCTCTGAGCATTTATTATAGGTGCAGGCAAGTGACTGGGTGTGTTGGGCTGGAACGATGCCCCCCTCCCCCAACACATCTAGTTTAAAGCTTTCTTGACCAGCCTGGCAAGCCTCCTACCAAAACCTCTCTTCCCCTTGTCAGTCCCCAGCTCCACCAGTCCCCAGTAGACTTGACCTTCCAAATTGATTCCCATGTTCTAAATACCCAAACCCCTGACTACAGCACCACCATTCTAACCATTTATTAACCTGTCCAATTCTCCTAGGGTGTTTTTAAGGTCCTCCCTTTTATTGTGGAGAATTGATGAAAAGACAATCTGAGCTCCAGAGCCCCTAACCACCTCTCCCAGGGCTCTGTAGTCCTTCTTAATGCTGTCCAGGCTGCTGCTATCTGTATCACTAGCACCCACATGGACGACTAGAAGTGGGACTTCCCTAGAGCAGGCAGCCTCTCTGCAACATCCCTGATCTTTGCCCCGGTAGGCAACACACCTGTGTTGAGACTGGGTCAGTCTGACAGACGGGTGCCTCTGTTCCTTTCAGAGTAAAGTCCCCTACCATTATGGCCTGCAGCTTTTTCCTGGCAGCACAGTAATCTTCTTTACCAGTGCATCAGCTGCTTGTTCCTGGTGTGAATGTGTTCCCTCATCAGCCCCTTGCAGAACTGCAAAGCCATTTTGGGTGGGGACAACAGATTTATGAGGAAGCCCCTTGCTTTTAATTGTCCTTTTTTTTTTTTTTGTTGGTTGGTTGTTTTGGTTTTTTTTTTTTTTTTTTTTTTTTTTTACCTGTTAAAATTTCCCACCCACCTGGGTTAGCGGCCTCCTTCTTTCCTCCATGAGCTACAATGGATGCTTGAGGCCCCTGCATAGTTTGGGCCTGGAGCAAGCAGTGCTAGTTCCTCTCAGCTTCCCTGTCATTTTTTACTGACAGCGACCCGCAGCTCAGCCTCTGCTGCAGGAGAACCTCCACCAGAGCACACCCTGTGCAGCCCTATCTATTGCGCATCCTCGCCTCAGGAGAGCAGTGCAGGCACTCTCTACACCCCGAGTCCTACACCGCAGCCTCCCCTCTCATCGGCTCTGCCTGATGCCCACACTGGCCACGCCGAGCCAGCCAGCGCAGAGCTCCCAGACCGTGCCCTGGACATAACGTGAGTGCTCACCATCCCGCTCGCCTCCCGGCGCGAACGGCCGTGCCGCACCACGGCTGCTTGCGCTCCCATGGGCAGGCTTTCACCCAATCAGGGCTTGTGCCGCCTCTCCTGGCTCCGCTCCCTGTGAGTCAGCTGTTCGCATCAGCTGAGCTGCCGGCTCCTGGGCAAGTCCTGTCGAGAACTCGAGGCTCCTTCCGTGAGTGTCCCCGCTCTGAGTTGAGGCTCCTGGATGCTGAGCTTCCCCCAGCTCAGGTGGTGAAGGTGCCTCTTGCAAACTGCTCACCTCAGTAGTTGAGTAATAAAATAAAGGAAAATTATGATTAAGAAAATAAAGGATTATTAATAAACTCTTCTCAAATAGTAATTAGGGTAATATGTATTATGTTAGAAAATGAGACTGTGAGATTTGATATGTCCTCAAGTAGTGGGTATAGAGATCTTTTTGATGCTCTGTGTCATTTGGTAATCTTGGTTCAGCTGAGATGAGATTGCAGAAGGGCTCAGTGCTGATTTTAGTCTACCTTGTAACAGATATCTAATGGCAAGAGAGGAAGAGTTAGATGGATGCTGTGAATGCTCTGTCCCTGGCAGTATTCAGGGCCAGGTTGGATGGAGACTTGAGTGACAGCGGTTTAGTGCAAGGTATCCCTACCCATGGCAGGGGGTTGGAACTAGATGATCTTAAGGTCCTTTAGCTATTCTATGATTCTATGGTGAGTGCTTTGTGAAATCCCACATACAGAACCCTAACGCAAGCAAGGTGGATGTGGGTGGGCTCTAAACTAGGAGCCTAATGTCAAGCTGAAAAACCTATGATAATTATCTGTGGACGTTGTTTCCTCACCTTGCCTCCTGGGAATCAAACAAGTACTCAAAAAAGAAATTTTGGGTCTAAATATGGGCTCTTATTTTCAAAACTCTATATTGCCTTACATAAAATCTTATGTTTGAGGCTGTAGTAGCCTTCATTTAGCAATATATATATTCATTATATATATTATATATTATATATCATACACATTATATATATAATTTCAGTATATAATAAAAAATACAGTAGCTTCTATCCTAGCATAGAAAGTTAACAGTTATCATTGTGCACATGGAGAGGGAGATTACTTTGTATTAAAAAGAGTTATTTTTATTGATTTGGTGGAGTTACTTATTCATCTGCTTCATCCCATAGCAGTCATCACTGCTGCCATTCATGTGAAGGAGCTCTTTCCAGTTTCTTTCACAGAAGTTTCCAATCTGAGAGAAGGCGGCAAACAAAATAGAGCAGAGTACAAATAATGTCCCTAAATATTAGCCAAGGACTTTAAGTATGTCTTGCCAGAGACTGGACTAATCAGGCCACATAGTTCCCATTGCCACATCTAGTAGACTAAGAAACTTGGATCCTATTTTTGGCTTTTCTACTGACTGGCTGGTGTAACTCTCGGCCAGACATTTAATTCCTTTGTGGTTTTGTTTTCCCTGTTACATGTAGCCTGTCTTGTCTGTTTGTAAGCATGCCTGAACAAGGATTGTCCCTCTTGGTGCCTGTATAATGCCAAGCCAGCAGAGCTTTAGTCTTGGCTGGAGCTTTGAGGTGCTACCTGGGTATAAAATTATTATCATGTTAATACAGTTATCAATTGTCCCAGTTTATATTGCAGTGACAATTTGCTTCATTGTCTGTAGTGCAGATGAAATCAGAGTGGGTCCCCATGTATTCCTGCAGCGGGCATTGTTGAGCTATAGAAATAAAAATAAACATAACAAAGAATGTGTTGGAGCCTTCTGTGTAATACTAGCACCATTTGAGTTGTTGTAACAACTCTTTCTTTCTTTGGGCTGAATTGGATTCGGGATAGAGATTGTAATGCTTTGAACGGAAGCCGCAGTCTCTGCAAGACAGTGAACTGTAGCAGGTTACATCACTTGGGTTAAACACCTCTTTTTACAACTGCTGTGCTTTCTGGCATGCTCTGCAGGCATGTCACAGGTTATACGTGCTTAGAGACTGAATTACCCAGTGTCTTTCCCATCTCCCCTCTGAGCAGGAGTGGATTCCCACTACCTTTTGATGGGAATATAAAGGGTGTAGACATGAACTGCATATCTCTAGCTGATCTAGTAGTCTGACAAGACTTTTTTAACATAAAGAAACACACCAGAAAATTTTCTGAATACAAAAAAAGTCATATAAATATTCCTGGAAAGAATACAATCCTAATGTATTTAATTGTGTTCTAAATTAACTTTTTTCAATACATCTCTCAACTTTGTTGTATGTGTTGCTGTACATGTGGCTGCTTTCAGAGGCCCTGTGAAATCAGCCCTGCTGGGAGTCACTTGTACTGCTGCTATGCAGGGAGGCAACTGAGCATGAAGCAATCTTTTTGGGCTGTGATCAGGTGGTGGTGTTCTATGTCCTGAGTCATAGAGAGGTGGAACTATTCAACAACATTGTATATGAAAGTGCACCTTTAAGAGCTTTCAGAAAGTGTATGGGAATAATAAACTAATAAATTAACAAACAAAAGGAAAAAAAAAAAAAAAACTACAACCTTAGCTCAGGAAAAGCTAGGACTGCTCAGTAACAGAAGATTGTAAGGAGTTACTTTAGAGATTGAAGCAATGTCCATGATGCACTTTTTAACAGTGTGAGAGGTGAGCTACACTGGCTGTAGAAGAAACTATTTCTTAACGCTCCTGCAATAGGAACAGGACTGCAGGGAGCAGTTCATCAGGTAAGAAAAAAGCCCCTGATTTCAGAAGGTTCAATTCCCCTGAAGAAAAACTAAGCTTTGTTCTTGAAGAGTCAAGTGAAATCATGCTTGTAGCAGAAGTTCTGTTCTCCTTTTGCATGCCTGCTGCTTACTCAGGTTAATCAGCGCTGTTATAATTACATGAATCAGAAGCTGTGCAAACACATAGTTCTATTTCACCCATGCTGAAGAATGCACAGTCCCATTAGCCAAGGAAAGGTTGTTAGTGGCTTGTCCTTAGATACCAGCAGAGCTGGGACTTGAACTTATGTTTCTTATATCCAAGCTCAGTATGTGAATCACAACACCACTGCAGAGTCTCCATGCAGAGCAAAGTGCCCTTCCAAAATGGGATTTTTGTGATAGTAAGAATCACGGTAAAGTATTAGAAGTGCAGTACTCTAAATGCTCAAGATAAGTTAATGAAACAAGAGTAAAGAAAACTGACAGCAGGTTCAAACTACACCTCCATGCTCAGCTACAACAGGTGCAATAGTCTCTTTTGCAGGATGTGTTCTGGCTTGGAAAAGTTTGGTGAGAATACATGTGCCTCTAATGTGCGTACATAGGTCCTGGTCCTTAAAAGGTTGTTGAGCAAAATGTGTTCTGTATGGCCTGTTCTTTGAACTGTACCATATATTAAATGTCCTTTACATGTAATAGCTCCGTAATATCCAAACAGTACCAACCTTATGATTTGTCCTTACTGCAGTTATGTGTGGTTTAAATGGGCCCCCTCTATGGAAAGGCTGGGGAAATTACAGGCACCGAAGGTTATGAAGGGGTGAGAAGAGTTAGTGGAGTTGTACTTGATCAGCTTGAAAAAGGAGCAAGTTCATGGCTCACAACTAAAACAGGAAGTTTGGATTGGGTATAAGGAAGAAGTTCTTTACTGTGAGGGTTGTGAGGCACTGGAACAGGCTGCCCAAGAAAGCTGTGAACGCTCCATCCCTGGTGGTGTTCAAGGCCAACTGAACAGAGCCTGAATGACATGGTTTACTGTGAAATGCTCCTGCTCATGGCAGGGCAGTTGTAACTAGATGATCTTAAGGTCCTTTTCAACTCTAGCTATTCTATGATTCTAAGTATGATGCTTTGCAGTTTGTTTCTGCTACAAATAATTTGTTATCTGCACAGGGAGAATGTGCCACATCTGATCAGGAGGAGCGGGCTTTGTAGTAACAATATACTGAACATGCTTGTTTCAGTAGGGGTTTTAAATTTGAAGACTGCAGATGTAAGATATCATCTCGTTCTGGTTCAAGTGTATGAATTGCAAGACCTGGACCCTGTGAAGGACTTGATGAAAGCAAATGCTGAAGCATGTGTCCTATGTGGCAGGGGCAGAGGGAGAAGAGAAAGTGCTGAACATGCTGTGAATTCGTAGCAAGAACTGAGTTTTCACTGCCTGTTCCTGCTGGCCACAAGTCCTATAGCATCTTCTTAACAACTGTCCATGAGCTGAGGAAAGTGCACTGTCCTGTCTCTTAGGAGCATATTCACACTTGCTCTGTTGAAAAATTTGTCTTTAATCACTCTTTTCCATATGACTATAATTTATTTTTAAGTAAGTCTTATTTTTCCTTCAGTATTACCATCAAAGATTTCACCTCAGGTCTTAATTTTGCATTTGTTACTGATGTGTCATCCCACAAAACTAAATGAGTGTTCATGATTGCTCTACCTTCTTGAACAGCTCAGATCCTACATATTAAATGAATTATAATGATCAGCTTGGCATGTTTCGTAAAACAGTTGCCATGCACTTTTGATAAGAACAGTTGTAAACTGGGGAGTCACAGATTTTACCTGGGTAGCTCTTGGGATTAGAATCAGCAAGTCTAAGATAATGCTAATTCTTTCATACTTTTACAAACGGCAACTTTTGCTAAGCATGAGGCAATTCCTGCACTGAAACACGTGTTTATACTTGAAGATGTTCCATAGTGACAGGGAGAATGAAATTTCTTTTGGATGATATTGATTTATATGGAATGAATTCAGGTTAAGAATGTAGACTTTGATTTGTTCCATAAAGGTCTGGAACACTTTGAAGCACCCCGTGAAATCCAGCGTCTAGTCATAAGGCTTTCTCATTAACTCACCTGTGTGTAACTGCTGAGGACCAGAGCCTATGATTACCTGATTGCTTATAATGTTCTCTGTTTTGACTCTTCTTGGAGATATATCCAAAATAGTTCTTTTGGATGGGATCGTCTTTGTGTTCTGTGTTTGTGCAGCACCTAGAATTGTTTCCTGACTGGATCTCTAGGGAGTTCCTAGCATATAAATAATGAGGGTACAGGAAAGAAAAGATTGCTTTGTTGGTTTAGCATGGCCTTCAATGAAAACATATGTTATAATGAGTCTTGGGCAGAAATTTGGTTCTGCTGTTAATTTCCAAATGTGCCAGGACAGACTGTTCAGGGCTTGCGGTTCAAAGTGCTGAGCACATTTAGGATCTGTAGAGGTTGCTCAATACCAAACACAGGTTCTTCTAATGAAACTGTTGCACTTTAGACACTGGCAGCTTGGAGTTCTCTGAAATAGCAAACCTTTTGGAAGAGACATCATTGTCGGCTTTTGCAACAGTCAGCTCTTTGGAAACATTCCCCTAGAATAATGTTAAAAGCAATTCCAGTTTCTGTAATTTAACTCATCCCTATCATCAGCACCAATAAATGAAACCTCTACAGATTCCAGGCTCACCAGGACCTTGCCAAGAGCTGGCATTATACTCTGGGCCAAGTAACTTCTTATGAACAAGTATTGAGCTCAACAAGTGTGTATGTTCTTGCAGGGTGTTTGTGTGTGTGCCTAGCTGTCACCAGCAGTGAAGAGCTTTAGATTCTGCTGTTACACTCACAATTATATCTATTGGAATTGCTACCAAAGTTGCACTTCCATACAAAATCATACAGCATCTTAGAGGTTACCCAGTGTGATCTATTAACATATTAAAGAAACCTGGAATTATTTTTTTTCATAGCTTAAGGGTTGTGAAAGTACTAGGAAACTGATGGTTATTGCATTCTTTTGACCTCTGCATGTGCATCATGTTTTGCAATGATACTGTGTACCCTCAGAAGAATCATGTTCCTGTTGCTTGCGCATCAGATAATTTGGGTGTGAGAATTATGGTTTTCTAAGAACCTCAGGCTTTGCTGCGTTTCCATAGGAGTAATTTGTGTACCATGGCAGTGACAGGTACACTTGGTATAACTAAGTTTAATCAAAGCAACTTCAGATGAATCATGCATTGTCTGGTTCCAACACTCGAGGACACAATGGTGAAAAAGAGTTGGCTTCATTGCAGGAAAGGGATATTGGAGCAGGCAGAATACCAGGTCCTCTAACTTCTTCCTCTTCCAGTCTCTCAGGTTTACTTCCACTGTATTTGTGCCAGGAGAAACTGTTGAGAAGTGTGACATAAAATAAACCCCTTCTGTCCTTTCAGTCTCGTGAAAATTATGCAGTTTAGAAGTAGCTTTGATACAGCTTTTCATATAGCACAGTTTATGGGCAATAGATCATAGAATCATAGAATCATAGAATAGTTAGGGTTGGAAAGGACCTCAAGATCATCTAGTTCCAACCCCACTGCTCTGGGCAGGGACACCTCCCACTAAACCATGTCACCCAAGGCTATGTCCAACCCGGCCTTGAACACCGCCAGC
>JASSUY010007155.1:0-24605 GCA_032466535.1 Forpus xanthops | reverse complement strand
CAAGGCTATGTCCAACCCGGCCTTGAACACTGCCAGCAATGGAGCATTCACAACTTCCCTGGGCAACACATTCCAGTACCTCATCACCCTTACACTAAAGAATTTCTTCCTCAGGTCCAATCTAAACTTCCCCTGTTTAAGTTTGAACCCGTTATCCCTTGTCCTCTCATTACAGTCCCTTATAAAGAGTCCCTCCCCAGCATCCCTATAGGCTCCCTTCAGATACTGGAAGGCTGCTATGAGGTCTCCACGCCGCCTTCTCTTCTCCAGGCTGAACAGCCCCAACTCTCTCATACTATCCTCATAGGGGAGGTGCTCCAGCCCCCTGATCATCCTCTGTTGCTTTCAGACACTGATCCTCATAAACCTTTTGCTCTTTCCCTTTTTTATGAAGCTGGGTTTCTTCATTCTTCACTTTAGTAGAGCTCTCACAAGAAGGTGATGAAACTTCCAGTGTTGCCTGAAACCTTGTTTCTGCAGTTCTCCTAGGGCCAGATGCTTGCTGACCTACTGAGTATGAGAAATGTAGAGAAATACTTGGTGTCTCTGATCTGTTTTGGGTAATGAAAGATGATCTTTTATTACCTCTTAATTTAACCCCTTTGTCCTTGTTTTTTTTGTAGCAACCAAGAATTTTATCTCTTCTCCCTATTGCAATCTGGGCAAGACATTTATTTTGTTCTTCTCACCGTGATTTCCAGAGAAATAAGCTCGTGCAGCCCCCTCCTTTGGCTTGGGCTCCTTCAACTGAATCTTGTACTTTTGCTAAACTTCTGAGTTCCTATGGCAGACTTCCTTACCTTTTTCAATCCCCTAGCTATTTCCAAAATGAGCTTCACCTGCATTACAACATGGTATGGGATGCTTTTAGCTTTCTTATGGAGGATACACCTCTAAACTTACTCTGTAAAAAGGCTATATTTTAGTTGTTTACTCTTAGTGCTTTTTCATTCTTGTAATTGAAACCTGCTGGCTTTTGCCCCAGTATCCAACTTAAAAGTAGTACATGTGCCATCTGCTTTTATGCTTATAGCACATTCATCTTCTGTAGCAGAGTTGTCTACTGGCCCTATGTTTGTGCCCACTGTGCTGGCAAGTACAAGCTCTTCTCAAGTGACGCCATTCCTCCTAGTGTGGCCTTTTTCTGGCCTGTGCTTCTGTTTGTGCCTGCAGTCCAAACACATGCCTGAAGGGCTGTTCTCCTTCCTCACTGCCCTGAAAAGTCTTTAAGGACTCTTGCCATATCCTGAGTGGTACCTTCCTGTCCACTTTGTAACTTTATCCTGGGCTGGGTGGGCTAATGTCTGTCAAAATGTAATAGTGTACTCAATTTGGGGTTCTTCTGTTCTTCCTCCCTGAATGTCTTTTCCTAGATCCCAGTTATGTGCTCCTCTCTTACCAGGTATTGAGACTCATTGTTCAGCTTTAGCTGAAGATGGCTTTTCTACTTTGATCTTTTTGTTTAAAACCAGGGCTTTTTTATGTTTCATTTGTGTACAGCATGCAATACACAGATGTCTGTAATCCCACTGCCTAATTAACGGCAAATTACCAAGAACATTACAGTGATTCTGAATCAACCATTTCTCTACACAGTTCTGTAATCTGAGTGGCTTCTGTTTGCTGACACCCACGGTTTGCAGGTAGAAGGTGAGCATCATCCAATTTTCTGAATTAAGGGCCTAAAGACTGTAGGGAATAGTGGGAGCCATTAGAGAGGTATGTGTATACCCTCAAGGTATAAACTCATAGTCATTTTCTCATCTTCTGAAAGCTGCAGCTACTGTGAAGCTTCTGAAGCTCTATTCTCCCAGTTAAAGGCAGCAAATGTTTGCAGGGTCACCGTATGTATAATTGACTTGTCAAAGACAGAACTGTAGTTGAAGCCTTTGTTTTGTATTGCCCAATGTGATCTTGTATTTAATTTCTCCTGTAAGATACTTCATAATTATCCAGGGTGTCTTAGCTAGCTTTGGCTCCAAGCAATTACTTTTAATAACTAAAAATGACCAAAAGGATGTTGTCTTCTTCAGTAGCTTAGGCACGAGGTATGATAGATCACTTTGTTACTGTCAAAGAATGGATTTCTTCACTCCATTGGCAGAAGTTTAATCCTGGATCTTGTTACTATGCCCTGCCTCTGCTGCCATTCACAAGGACAGAAAGAGCAGAGGGAAAAAGAATTTTACCTTTTAATGTTCCTTTGAAGTCACTCAGTTCTGTTGAGAGGTAAAAAATTCTTTTGGTCCTATTTGGAAATTGACTCTGCAAATTGACTGACACACTGCTGGAAGAAGAAATAGTAAAATACAGCATTGCTTCTCTGTATCTGACAATGTGGCTGTCTTGTGAAAAACTGGAGTGCTGGATAGCACCCAAATGTAAAACCTTGTGCTGGCTAAAAACTGAAGTTTCTTAAAATCAGATTCATCTGATGTGTTACAAGTAGAGTTTTCAACTGTAGCTGAAAGGGCTAAAATGCAGTCTCATTCAGACAATCATTTGGTGAGATTACAGCCCTCACCTTTCTGATGAAATCATCCTCTTCAATGAGGGCTTGATTATCTTTTCAAGTCAGTTTTGTATGAGGGCAATACAACTGATTTCATTCAGTGATGGACACGAGGGAAATGTCTTGATTCTCCTCTTTTTCTGCTCCTACAGGCAGGCTTTATGTGAGAAGCTTTTAGGAAGGTTCACGCTGAGAGTCCCTACAGTGTGTAATTCACAGGGCTGGAGGTTCTTTTTTTTTTACTAGACCCAGCTTTCCCTAAATACCTCTCATGCAGAGGCATTTTGTTTCTGGGAACCAAGCATTGATCAGATGATCACTCTGCTCCTCCAGCCCCATCTGCTCTGCATAGCCCTGCCATGCCAGGGGCCTGCGACTGCATCAGGCAGCACCAGCACCTCACTCCAGACCTCTTGCTGCCATTGCTCTGATACTGCTTTCTCATGTAGGGTTCTGTTTGGGAACATGGGGCTTGGGTTGACCATTAGTTTTCACTTGAACACAAGAGGCATGTTTATTTTCTGAGTATGCCTCCTCTGTGACCAGAGATGCAGTGGCAGCTGTGGGGACAGAGCAAAGATGCACTAAACTGGCATGGATGATGACAGGGTGTATTCAGGGCCATAAAGGGATTACTGGGACTGCTACCTTAGGACTTCATTGGATCCTCACTGGGTTTTTCTGGACATTGACAACTTTTGTGCTATCATAGCTACAATGTGATCCTTGCCTCTGTTAGCTGGGTGTGCTCCTGTGAGCTCCTACCAGTAACGCAGGTGCTCATGTGACAAGGGCAGCACCCTGTAGCTTGGGTTAGGCTGTTGGTTACCAAAATTCTCACTGTCAAGAAGGCTGAATAAGACTTTATATCAGATTAAATGCAATTAATTTTTATTTCGGAGTAACACAATGCTTGCATTTTGGTAATGGTAGCCAGTTTCACGTAACTGGGAAGGATGGGCTTCTCCTGATGGAAGATGTCACCAGGTCAAGGACTCCAAAGGCAGGATTGGTCTGCATTTCTCAGGTTGCTGAAAAAAGTCTTGGGTCCCAGCATATACCACAAAGGCAGTGCTTGAAGACCAGAATGTGAGTTTTTCTGTTCTGGTTTACTGCTGTCAAATTTCATTAACAATCCAGAGCAGAAGTTGTAATGTATTTGTTCAGATACTTTTCAGACTGTGTGCTTAGACTATGGAGTGTGTCACTTTTCTAAATGGTAAGTCTACAATCCCACAATTTTTGGCTAAATTACCTCTTGCTCTGTGCAACAGGATGGTGGGCTGTTTTTGGTGTGTTGATATGCACATATGGTGCATAGACAGTTGGTGAATTTTAAAGGAATGACCTTCAGGACTGACATTCTCCTATATTTTCATGTTTTTGTCATGCTGTGGTGGGTTTGTTCATTCCTCTTTCATCTCTTCTGAGCAAAAAACTCTGCAGTCTTCTAGACAGCGTCTCTCCCTCTCTCTTTCTCTCGCTCACTCACTCAGACCATCTGTTCCCAGATTACAGATTTCTCTGCATGAGTACCAGGTAACAGACGTGACTTCGTCCAATAACTACAGCAAAAAAGGCTTTCACACACTCTCCACAATCTGTGAACATATGATCAGTCTAGGATAACATGTGCCAAACACACACCAGAGAAATTTATATGCAGTAACAGAATGAACCCTGAAATCAGGTACTTGGCAACCCTGAACCTGCCGTTTCCTCTGCGTGTTTCAAAAAGAGGCTTCTGTGCCTGCAAAAAAGTCTCTGTTCCTGCCCTGGTGCCTTTTTGTTAGAGGATGGAAGCATAAAATGCTTCTCTCAGATTTTGCTTAAAGGAAAGCTGGTAGCATGTGTCACTGCCCCTTGTCAGCCCTTGAGATTGGTGTGGGGATGAGGTCTCTGTTCTCTGCTGGCAGTTCAATAATCATTATTTTCCAAGTGGTGCACCAGAAAGGACATTTTTTTTTCCCATCTTTTATCATCTTCACTGGACTCTGTCCGTTTTTTGAGTAGGATATTGGCTGATATCCTATGCACAAATGTGCATACTATACATCTGTAAATAGACATCTAAACTCTTGTATCTCCTCTCCTATTGTCACATGAGCCCTCAAAGAACTGTAATTAGTCTGACTATGAAAGAGGTGTTGGGGGGGAGGGGAGAGGTGTTGACTGGAGGGAGCTGCTGTTCAAGCCTGTGCTGCTCTTGTTTTCTGTAATGCTTGAAAAGTTGGCAAGCTGGCTTGAAGCTGAGGGACTATGCGTGGGTACCAAAGGCAGATAAGGTATGAAGTAACAGTTTGTTGAGCTGTCCTGTGATCTGTGAGCTGAGGTTTGTTCTTATCTCTGCTGAAGGGTACATACTGCAACATATTCTAACAAACTGATAATATGTTTATTTATCGATAAGTGCATGTGTGTGTTAAATGTCTCATTTTGCATTCCCCCATGTTTGAAAAAGTAGTAAGAAAGTCATACACAAATCAACATTGTCAAGAGAAACTACTGCAGAGGTTGGAAGGGAATTTTCCAGTAAATTTTACTTTTAGTTATCTTTAACAATATTATTTACTATCCCTTGGGTTTCTGATGAGAAAAGGAATTGGTCATCTGCCACATACCATTACTTGAAAAAATACTTTGGACAACTCAAAACCTGAGTGCAAAGATTCTTCATGAAGGTGGGAGAACCTCAACGTGTTGCACCTGTATGTTCAGTAGTCACTACAGTAATAAAACAGAGTAATGTTCAGGTAGTCAAGATGCATTCAGGTAGTCATTTATTATTATCCTGCCTAATATGGCCCTGCCTGGGTCTTGATTCCCAAGACCCAACATGTGTTATCATGGTTGCAATATGGAAAACAAAAGCTGTAAACCAGTACTTTGAGAAGTCTCAGTCTTGGAAAAGGACTACTTCCTTGTAAACATGGTGCAAATGTAGGGCAAAAAAAAAGGTGCTCCATGTGATTGGCATGATCTAAGGCAAAAGACAGTAAGTGTGAACAAGTGTTAAGCTGTGTGTGTCACTGCTTGTCTGGGAATCTATACTTGCTGCTGTATGCTTAATTAAGGGCCATGCTGGGTTTTGGATGAGCGTGCATGTCTTCTGAATGTTTCAAATTAATATACTTATTTTGCAGGCATGATCATTTACTGTAGTTTTTTTTTTTTTTGTCTCTGATGCACAAATCTAATAAGGCATTGCTGGTGGAAAGGCTTTATTTAATTTTCATAGTACAGACAACTTTTGCCACCATACTATTCACAGAATAGTATCACAGAATGTTTTGGGCTGGAAAGGACTTTAAGATCACTTGTTTCCATCCCCCCTGCCATGGGCAGGGATGCCTCGCACTAAACCATGCCACCCAAGGCTCTGTCCAACCTGGCTTTAAATGCTGCCAGAGGCTGAGCATTCACGACTTCTTTGGGCAGCCTGTTCCAGTGCCTCACCACCCTTGCAGTAAAGAACTTCTTCCTTGTATCTACCCTGAACTTCCCTTGTCTAAGTTTAAACCCATTCCCCCTTGTTCTAATACTACAGTTCCTGACAAAGAGTCCCTCTCCAGCATCCTTATAGGCTCTCTTCAGATACTGGAATGCTGCTATGAGGTCTCTATGCAGCCTTCTCTTCTCCAGGCTGAAGAGCTGCAACTTTCTCAGCCTGTCTTTGTACAGGAACCTTTGAGAGAGACCATTAGTACAGAACTTCATAGAAAACTCACAGTTAAAATATTACCCTGGCCTGATATCTGGGAGACATTTTCCATGCTGAAAGAGGTTTTTTTTTATGTTTTTTTGTCCTGCATACTGAACAGTTGTTTTTTGTGATATTTACTAGCTCCTGCTGGATCCTGAAGAGGATTGCATGTAGATAGGAGAGGAGTAGGAGATGCAGTAGGGTAATTCAGTGAGTGGATAGGTTGACCTGACATTTCCTTCTGCTACTGTATAGCATTTTAGCCAGTCACTACATCTGAGACTTCACTGAGAAAATGGGAGAAGGATTTCCTCCAAGTTGGAGCGGAGCCTGAAGCCGTGTGTGCAAGGATGTTTGCTCTTTTTGCGTGTGCATCAGGTGTGTGACTGTGCAGGGCTTAGCCTGGGACACAGGGAAACTCAAAGAAAGTGATTCCTCCACCTCCCTGTCTCCAAAACAGGGATCATTGCTCCATGGAGTTTTTGGAATTGTTTCGTGAGCCTAGGGGTAAAATGCAAGATATGGTACGTTTCTGGTATGCAGGGTGAGAGCACTTGTATATTCTGGCTTTCGGTGAAGTTAATTCACTTGTGCATTCACAGCAGCAGACAGTTGCTGAGCACACAGACATGCTCAAATATTTGTAAATGAAATGTAGTTATAGGCTAATATGAATAAGAAGATTTTGACTGTAAACAATTTATTCATTGCTATTCTTTCCTGAAAGATTAGCTCCCAATTTGGAACAAATCTCCCTTTATCCAAGGCCCCCTCCTCTCTGTTTTTTGGACAAAACAGGAAAAACAATCATTTAAGCTGTGTAGTTGGTAATATTTTTGTCAGAAGAATTTCTTTGTTCTGAAAATCAAAATGATCTGGGTGTGATTACCTCTGTGTAGAGATTTATGTTTTCAGCATTAAGCAGAAGGTATTAAATAAATGTTGACTGAGGCTTCCGCATTTTCTCTCTAATTTCCCACATCTTAACTTTCTACTTTGTGCAACTGCTTCTGAAACTTGGAACTAAATCTTCATTTTAATGTTCTTTTTTGTGTTTCTTTCACTGCTTCATCCACATCTTTCTGCTTTAATGCTACAATAGTGTGCGGGAGGATTAGTTACACTGATTAAAAAAAAATAAAAATATAGCAAAAATGGATTAATCTGAAAGCCAGACACTTTCATTAAGCCAAGTAGGGAGAATAATATAATCAGCAAGACTTCTGCTTGCTGTATGCTCTAATGTAATATATTAGCCATCTAATTATTTTAAAATATTATTAATTGCCTGAAATTTTAGCTACTGTTGTTAATAGCTTATTAGGGCTACTCTTAAAAGGGAGCTATTTACTGATAATAATAGTTTAGAAAATCAGGGTACTTAGCCACATTCGCTTTCATACTTCTTTTCGTTTGCTTTTCATAACCTATAATTCATTTTTCTCCTGTAAAAGGTCAAAGACAAACCCATATTCTGTAAAAGGTACTTATATTGATGAAAGCAGAGCAAAAAGCCTTTTTTTTCTTTTTCTCCTTTCTGATAAAATGAATGAACTAATACTCAGTAAAATTTGCAGTGGAGTGGAAGCCCATCTGTTTACTGCTCTGTGCCCTGCTTGTTGCACTGTACCTGTATTCCACAGAGAGGGAGCATGACTGATAGCAGCACAGCCTCTGACTTATTCCTGGAAGTGTTTTTTCCATCTAATGTTCATGTTCTCAGAATAGAGAATTACAGGTATCTCATTCCTGTTCACTAAGATCCTCTTCATCTGTTCTCCTGTTTCTCTTCTACTTAAACCTTTGAATCCATTTTCTTCTGTGTTATTATAAATTAACATATAGATCATTGCATGGTGTCAGGGGAGGGCTAGGAAAAGCTAATCTTTTTTGTCTGGCATTTATTAATTGTTTCACAGTAGGGAAGGGAATATACAGAAATGCTCAATTGTGACTGAAAGCTCTTTCTGCTGTGAAGATGGTAGATTACTTTTTTGTTTCTTCCCTGACATGGCTGGATGTTAATGGGACATAGAGAGAGGACAGTGGCAGATATTCCTTGAATAACAGAAATATGGGTTGTTCTATCATTTATGCCCTTGCTGGCATGCTTGTGAGCAGCAGGATGTGACATCTCCCTGAAGCAAGGACATGATGGATTGTAGGAAATCTAACATTTCCTCAGTTCTTCAAGTCAGTGTGATCCCAATTTATTTTTTCCTATCTATAACTAATCTGGTTGAGATTGCTAGGAAAACTTAGGAAATTTGGGTTGCTAATGAGCTTTTAACCCTCTTTAGGCCCTTCTCAGCACCCTAACTTTCATTTCAATGATAGTTAGTTATTTAGTAGGCTATAGCTCTCAGGGTCCTTATGGCCATGCCTACAGATTCCTATTTGAGTAAACTGGATTCAGAAAAAAACCGTAGGCACCTGGTACTTCAGCGGCCTGGTCTTGTCTTGATTGAAATGAGCACAATCTGTTAAATAAGCAGGATGCTTCTGCTTACATTTCTGCTGCTTGTAATCCATTTACAGTTGTCTGATTACATTGAATAGAACTTAAAAAGGAAATTTTGAATGACAACTATTCATACCACTGCTGACTCTGATGGGACACACACCATGCTTTACAAACCTGTTGGAGGTCTTTGAAGAGGTCAATAAGGAAGTGTGAATAAGGGTGAACTAGTTGCTCTACTTGTATTTCTGAGAGGGTTTTGATGAAGTCTTTGGCAAAAGACTTTTAAGGAAAACCAAGAAAATACACAAGGGATGTCATTAATGGAGTTCTGCTGAATCTCTGCTGGGGTGTATTCTGGTAAGCATACCATAAACTGTTAGGACAAGCAGATGAAAAGAGAGGTGAGAAAGCCCGGAAATAATAGGATATTAGTTATTCAGGGTAGTAAACATGAAGACCACCTCTGAAGAAACACAGAAGTATCTCAAGGAGATTGTGCAGGCAAATGAAATTTAATATGTATAAATCTAAACCGATGCATGTGGGGAAAAGCAATCCTAAATTCACATACAAAATTATACTCTCTGAGCTGGCCGTTATGATTCAGGATCACAATCTTGGGATTATAATAGTTAGTTCCATGAAAACACTGTCTCAGTGCTCAGTAGCAGCCAAAAAGTTAATCAAACATTAAGTGAGAAAAAACTCCTACAGAATAACTCTATGATGTTCACCTGCGCATTGAACAGTGCACCCAGTTCCAATCCTTTCATCTCAAATGAGACATAGTACAACTGGGAGGTATTCAAGAAAGTGCAAGAAGGGTGGAATGACTTCCATAGCAGGAATGCTTTTCCATGCTCAGCTCCTTTGTAATCCTGCTAGAGACAAATCCTGGCCTGAGTGAACATTTAGTCTGATCTGCTATGGTGCACTCTACATTCTAACAACACTCTGGTCTTGTGCTTCAGTGGTGGAAGGAGAGAGTTGGGCTGTGTACTAATTCCTGTGGGAGTGAGAAACTTCTTTTTCTTTCCTGTTCATGGATACTATGATACTTACCTGTTTATTAATCAACAGATGATCACCCAGTCCTTAACTGACCAAACCTGCCTTGCTAGGCAAAGCATAGCTTTAAACCATGGTCTAAAAATGAGACATCTCTGCACTATTGGGGAAACCTGCAGCCAGCTACTGAAACAGCTAACAGACTTGTGAGGCCTGTAGTCTTACATATTCTCCCTCTACCACCCCTCAAAAAAAGCTATCAGGAATCCCTCCATTATGAATTTATTTTTAGTAGCTCCAGGATAGACAAAAGAAGACTAGGAATCTGGCTTCTGTGTAAATGATGTTACAAAATAAGCTACAAAAGGCTGCAAAAAATCAGATCTGATTGCTCACAGGTGGCTTCCTAATTTACAGCAATATACTGCTGTTGCAGAACAAAAACTTGTGTAATAAATGCAAACTTGCACTTTGGAGCACAAGTCTAAAGGAAGAATAGTGTGTAAACTGTACTGCTAGTCTAGGGAATGTGCTGGCTGCAATGGGAGCAGCATTGCTGTTGTAGCTCAAAGGAAACAGCCCAGATATCACTCCTGTTTCTCCCACTGCAGCTGTACATTAGCAACAAATTAAAACTCATTATTGCTAGCTCAGCTGTTTGGACACATAAGCTCCCTTGCCCAAGCGAGTGCCTGAGTGGTGTTTTATGATCAGTTTCTCTCTTCCACCCTTTTGTGAGTCCTTCCCATTGCTCCAGAAAGAAAATGTCAGAGCAGATGCCTTGACTTCCTCTGAAGTTCCCAATGTCTGGATGGTAGAGGATGTTTATACTGCCAAAGCTTGTGTCCCCAGGTCCTCAGGTTCTTATATACTCCTAAGATTTTAGATTGTACCTTTAGATACACCACTGTCCTCGTAAAAGAGAATTATTTTGTGAGATCTAATGCATGCCTTTGAGTGAGTTTTAAAATTTTCTACAAGGACTTTCAATTATATGTGCAATTATATGATGGGTATCTTTATATTAAATAACTTTATATCAGCCTAGAAAGATGTCACTGTAATGTACTGTTACAACAAATACAAAAATATCTAGAGCTTTCACATCAATAGACTCAATGCCAATGCATTCACTTTATTCCGTGTTAATTTCAGAACTCATTCTGGTATTACTTAACATGATTTTTTTAAGTGTCTGTGCTAAAGGGCATTTTGAATTTGTGGTTCAATTCTGATTTAGAAAGAAAGGAAATTTAAAAAAGTTGCAATTTTTCTGTGGACAAGAAATGCAGGAATTTTACCAGCTGTATTTGAGCTGTTAGATAGCAGACAGCTTTGTGCTTTTTCTTGGTTTCTCTTTCCCCATCTATTTTCTTGTATGGTGCATTTATATAGATGTACTTATTCATATACATAACTGTCCAGCCTTTGTGGAAACAGCTTTTGTATTCTGTATTCTGTATTCATAATTTTTTAGCTCCAGAAAGACTGCAGCCAAGGAAAACTACCTCATTACACCTGAAGAAAAAGGAAATGCATTTTCATTTGCCATGGAGGAACTGCTCTTTAATTAATCCCTTTAGCTTCAAAATAGCTCACAGTTTGAGGATTTAGATTGAGCAGAATTAAAACTTTTCATATCTTATCTTACTGTATATACAGATTTTCTGCTTGTATGTTTTAAGGAGATTAAAAATGAGAATTTTTGCCTTTTTAATTGATATTTTAGAATCCAGAATGTTAATTGGTTGGTGTGAAATAACATGAAAAACTATAGCTTGTTCTATGCTATTATGTTCAATTCCATTCTATCATTACATCGTTTCAGAAGATTTGGGTTTGAACAGCTAATAACTAAATTAATGTTTAAATTCTGCATTTTTAGTGGTTTAAAATCTCTACATCATTAATTTTAGTTGTACTATAAACATAAAGGTCTATGGATAGAGAAAAAGAAAGGTGCATGGGAAGAGGTGCTTTTCATGTGGTGAGTTAAAAAATGGTTTGGAATAAACAGCCACTTGAATTATAAAGACCCACATAGTCAGCTGATAGAATAAATTGATTTGAATTCCTAAGTTTGGTTCTTTCCCTCTTGATGATAGAAATGAAAATGTGTCAAAACTTCACCCAATTGAAGAAAAAGAAAATCCTCTAAAATAATTAAATGAAGCAAAAGAAAAGCAGTATTACTCATGGCACCCCAGTTGGAATTTCTCTGTTCTGTGGGAAAACATGTCTGCCTTGATACAAAATAAATGATTGGGGGGGGGGTGTTTTTTAAGAAGAGGTAGAGGCAACTTCCATTAAATTTTGACTGTCATTGGCATGTTAGGAAAATTACAGACTACTGAGATGTTTCATTAGAAAGCATTCTACCACTTGAAACATTATGATTTCTTGGCTAGCATAGGGTTGTTCAGCTTTTAAGACAGAAGAGATGACTATAATCATCTGCTTTGACCCTATGAATAAAATGGGCCACAGCAATTCACAAAATTATTCAAGCCACAAGCTGGAGTGCAGCTCTTGGAAAAATGCCCAGTCTTGAAAAAGAAGAGTGAGACGAAACACCAACAAAGCAAAACAGAATGTCTGGGCAATATTTGACACTTATATTTGAAATATCAAGGAGAGGCTAAAAGATCTTTAAAAGGCGCAATCCATTGTTACTGTGTTTTGCAAATGGTGGTATCAGTTGCCTACAGTTAATGCCAGTAAAGTGTTATTCAAAGTGCAGGGAACATGCTACCACCTTCCCAAGGATTCCTCCCCCCCCCCCATCCTGTATAGTATTACCTGAAGTAGTTGCATTAGCCGTGACTTTTACCCCTTCTCTGAAATGTGCTCATTTCCTTTTCTTAAGTCCAGGGACTCTCTGGAGAATTAACCTCAGACACTACATCACAAGCTTGAAACAAATTGTAGTGAAAGTTGAGACTCCTGCACACTTCAGTACTTTGTTTAATTCAGAAGTCAAGAATGGATTTATCTAACTTAATAAACATGCTGTTAAGGAAACCTAAATAGCATAGAGCTCTTATGAAACTCTTAAACAAAGGTTTGCAAACTTTCTCCATAGAGACAGGACTAAGGCTGCACTATAATCTTAGGGGAGTTTGTTTATGAAATGGTTGAAAGTGTAGAGCTTAAAAACAAATAGCAAACTCTTTCCACCCATACCCAAATTCCAACATGAAAAGAAGCACTAATAATTATAGTTCCTTTTCTTCCAATGGTATCTTGTCCATTTTATTATTTCTTCCCCTTTAAAGTTTAATTTGGATATTAGTCTGTTTAATGTAGCTGTAGACAAATACGTATGCATAAGAGAAGTATCCGTCTTAAATTTCTTTGCTGCATATTTTTTGAATAATATGTACGTATTTTATTAGAGTTTGATCCTATAATGGTCCTTTTCCTGACTTCCAGGAATTTCAGTATGACATTGAATTTCTGTTTCTTTCCCTTCTCTATTACTCATTATACTAAGTCTGCAACATGTGCTAGGAAATAAGGATATCAGTAAGCTAACAAAGTACTTTGAGAAAGACAAATTTCAAACTAAGAAAACCCCAATCTACCCATGTTCAGTGAAACTAATGATGTATTACAGAATTAGGGCTGTGCAAACCAGAAAACAGTTCATTTCCCATTCAACTCCAGTCCACAAACACACAGTTTAATGCAAGTCATCAAGTGAATGAAGCTTATTTTCTTCGCCTTTTATAAGTAAGAAAGCTCAGTTAGTATTTTACCTATTCTTAAATACTGAAATAAATAACATTTCTGACTGTTTTCACTGGTAAGAATCACAGATACAGTTTGTATGTTCTCCCAGTAGGAATACCTTTTCAGGAATCTCCCTGCCTATAATTAAAGATTGCTGGTGCACAGCTGGAGATAAGAAGCATAAAAATTATGTGTTGCTTTGTGCTGAACTGAGGCTATGACATAGTTATGGGGCACACAAAAAGCTAAAACATGATGGATTCATGTAGCTCCCTTGTAGTACCTTTTAATGCCAGTTGTTCATCAGTGCAACTGCATGATCCTTAGATGTGTTACTCTTCATCTGCATTAAAGTGACAAGGAACTGTTAATATAAGGAGCACCAATTCTTTTTAGAAGGTGTTATTAATATATCTAATGTTTTCAGTTAATGTAATTTGGATTTTTATATTGTGCCTGCATCTGACTGTATTCTTTCTTTATATATTGTACAGAGCTCCTTTGTCCAAAGTAAGAGTAAATGGTATCTTAAAAGTAGTCATTGTCCCGGCGCGCACCTGAAAAATATGTAGAACTAAGCACCAAAGCTGGAGAAAGATCACTATGTTCTGAGGTTTCTACAGGTCTGATCTCCTACCTTAAAGTTTTTCCAATGTTTGGGGTTTTCTGCAGAAACTTACTGGTAAGCATGTCTGTATGGTTTGCAAAGCACAGGTTGTAGGTATACATGTTATTGCTTTGTCTTCCATGCCTAGCAGAGACATGGTACAGGTGGCTGGACTGTGACTCTCACAAACACACACCATTCCTCCACCACTTTCCCAAATAGCCAACACCAATACCTCCAGACATGTTTTTTCTTGTGTGTTTCTGATATACTAAGGTGAAGAGTGTGGTTGTAGAAGATTATTATGCCAATCCTTCGGTTTTAACTTAGCAATTCAAATTTTCTACAGGGCTCTGTGAATTACTTGAGAATGGATCTTTTTAGAATATTACAGATATCAGGCAAGTAAATCTTGATTTATACTGAAATAAGTGATTTCTCATCTTTGCAGTGTGCTGAGTTTGATTTTAATTTGTACTGAGGTTAAAGTCCCTTCAGTAAGTCAGCCTTGCCTAGATGAGAATACATCTCTTTGCTTTTGAGCTTCTGTCACACAACTAATTTTGCTGAACCATTACTGAAGAAATGCTTTTTGTTAGAACTCAGCACTTGCCAGCCTTCAATTAAGAACTGACAGATCTCTCACCTACATGTTTCTTAGTCACTCCAAAAGTCTTGTTTAGCTTTGTATTTCTAAAGAAGTTAAGAGGGAAATAAAATCAAAGTTGCATACATTATACATCCGTAAACATCTACACACAAATATGCAAGCCCTTCAGCCCACACAAGAAAGGCAAAGAGCCTTCCTGAAGAAACAAAGTGGCGTTCTTTGCTGTGTGCTATGATGCGCGGCAGAAATGTTGTAGGCATGACTCTGTTACACCAGCTGCTATCATTCCTATGAAAAAGTACAGTCTAATCAGTGGAGAGCTATGTGTAGAGAGTGGTCATTTTCATGAGTTAGGCTTGAGCAATTAAGTGCTGAATTTTTCCAGCAGGCTTCTAGATTTGTTTGGGAAGAAATGTTACAACTTGCTGTGTACATTGTCCATCCAAATGTCACCATGTAGCTCAAGCTGAATATTTAAGTTGGTTATATGTGTTGTGGCTTCAACCTGTGGCAACTGTTGCTATAGTGAGAGGCTGAAAGGCCTGTCACAGTCAGAGAAAGATGAACCTCTGTACAGGCAGCATCAAAAGAGACAACACTTGATTCCAAAGGCATACCCTCTTCTGATGCTTACGATTGGTTGTCTACATCCAAAGCGTGCTATTTTTTCCCTAAAATTATGTCCTAGATGGCTTTCAATCCTGTTACGAGGTTTAAAATGCAATATTCTGAGCATCTAGTGCATTATTGCAGTATTTTTAGTGGTGAGCAAAGCAAATAGGTTTCACATTAGCATCAGAGATGCATGATTTTGAGATACCAGTTTTTCCATGGTCCTGCTGCTGCAATGGATCACATTTAACCTGTGGAAATATTAATATAGATATCATGTAACACCTTCTCTCTGACTCTTTGACCACTACGAAAGCACAATACTTTGTAGTGCTTATTCTGAGCCCATTTGTCAACAGTACCTAATTGATTAGGTTACTGTAACATTTTTATTCTGCGCATGAAGTTTCCTCCTCAGCAATCTCTCCCTCCCAAAATGTACATTCATCATTAATTACAAAATCAATGAGAGAGATGGTCTGGACATATACAATTGATAGCTTCCCTCTTCAGATTAGCATAACCTACCAATTCATTACGTGAAATGAATAATACAATTGCTGCCAGTGTGAGAAGAGGCAGGCCACTTGCTGTAAATTCCTTAACAAAATGTGGTGTTAGGTGCCTTTTCATTCACTTAGTGTTTACTGTATGTTTGGAGGTATCCATCTTACTGAGCCCAGGTCTGTCCTCCTATCTCTTGACAAAGCAACAATCATAAATTTAGACAACTAGACGCTTAAATGTTGAAAGACTGAGAGGTTCCTCCTGAAAGCTGCGGTGATTAAACTGAGAGCTGCATAGTGCTGAGACTGCAACTATGAATAAGATATTAAAAAAAAAGATGAAAGGATCAAAAAATGTGGTCCCTTTAAACCAAATGATGTTTGTTGCATGAGAACAGTGATTGGAATTTACGCCACAGTGTGCATACTTTTCTGTGTTTAAGCATATTAAATGAGTGAAATCTCCTAGATATTTATCTCTCCCTGTACTATATTAGGATTAGAATCTTCCATTTTTCTTTTCTCAAAGAAAAAAAGCTTTCAGTCACATTTTCCAAAATAGCTTCTGTGGTCTTTCAGTAGCTACCCAGTTATAACTTAACTACCCAGGTCAATTATGAAAAGACATAACATTTCCTGTAAGAGTCAGGAATGTAGATGACATTCAGCAAATATTTCTTTAGTAGTTGGATATAACAATAATCCCCCTCCCTCTTTTTTTTTTTTTTTTGATGTCCATCTTGTACCTGACTCCAGGAGTTTCACTGAAATTAATGGAACACTTTGGAGGTGTTGTTTGGACACAGGAGTAATGTTTAGATGCTTCCTAATGGTGCCCAGACACTAGAATATGTTTAAGCTGAATACACTTTATATATATGCTGAAAATACTTTATATACTATATATATACACATCAGGTATCCTTATTTTAAATTATAAGATAATGAAAGGTGGTTTAATCATTTGATTAAAGGGAATGCATGCTTACAACTCCCATAAATATTAATGGAGATTTTAGTGGAGTTTTAGGAGGAATAAAAAATCTTTCCCAATTAATTAACTGCAAGTGAGCCACTCACCTCAGCAGGATTTGGACCAGGTTTCAAGCAATTCTTGGTGAAATTAACGGTCCTTGTTCTAGGGATTACAAAAGCATGCCCTGTAAATGTTTGAATCAGGATTATAAAACTAAATGTATGAACTGAACCGAAGCTACAGTAGTATTATTAGAAAGCTGTTATCTGTAATAAATAAATTAGGGAGAATACTTGAAGCAGAGCTAATGCCAATATTTACAACATAATTCAAGCTAGGCTATGAAAAAGAGTAATGCTAGTTGTCTTCCTTCTTATTAAATTGTAGTATTATCATCTATGTAATAGAGGTCATCAGAATAAATAAATAATTACAAACATGTGTTAAACCAAAGGTATCTTTATCTAGTTTGGGATGAAGAGAAATTTATTATCTGATTTTATTAGCACTTCTGGATTGTCCCTTGAGCTAAATCTGCAGTACTCTCAATGTGATTACCATTCATGAGTTTTATGTAGACCTCAGTGAAGAAAATGACTGCAATCTCTTCATCTGTACATTCTGAGTCAGATATTCCTCTCCAGAAAACTTTCCAACAGGATTCATTGGTGAAGATCTGATTGCAAAATCAAAGTCTTAGTTTACAGAAATGGTGATATCTTTCAGCACAGAAATTAAGTCAAAATTGCATGTAAGTATTAAGTCTATCCCTCTCGAGTATATTTTTCTATTACTTGCTTCAGTGTTAGTTCTCACATTCCCAGTCATGGGGCTGTCCTGTGTTTGTCAGCTATTCAGTCATCTGGCAGGATTTCCTCCTGGTTATTTTCCAGCAGTCATAATTTTGTGATGTTACTACAATCCTGGCCAGAACCCCTTTGTCTCACTTCAAATAATTCTTCCACATTCTTATAGTGTGCTCACTCTTCAAACCTCAGTTGTGGTCTATCCCATCTTTCCTATCTTAGCCAACCTAGATACACAATTTTTTTATTATGACAATGCATGGAAAAGGAAAGACTGATGAACCACATCTGATTATTTCTGCATGAATAAGGTTTTCTCAGCTAAACAGAGGCCCTTTTCATGTGAAGAAACCTTGCATGGTATTGGCTCATGTAACCACATTTATGAAGTTTTTTGAAGCACATTATTAACTTATTTGTCTGTGATGTGTGTTGTTACATATGTACTTAGGAGCATTTATAAAATGCAGATTATTGACCAGTCCTATAACTATTTACTCACAGTCTAAGAAAATCAAATTATTTGATCTGATTGTATAACTATTGATTGTTTAAAAAGAAAATGCCACTGTAGTATATCTGCAATTGCAATTAAAAAAAAAAAAAAGGCTTAAAATTATCCCACTAGGCTGCTAACAATCCTTTTGGAGGAATTTCAGATGCTCCATGTGTTTGCAACTGCCTTATAGCCTAATAGCTTGAAAATTTGGTTTTGAAAATATAAATATTTTTTAAATTTTAGGAATTAAAAAATGAAGTATGTTTGGCTGAAGCTTGTTTGCCAAGTTTCAGCCCAGAGAAAAGCATTTATGTTTGAGTTACAAACCTCTGAATATATATGTATATGTTCAGAGGGTTGTGTGTATATATATTCATTATAAACCCTATATATAGGGTTTATAATGGAAACACTGACACTGCTTTAACTGTAGTGGCACTAGCACTGCAGTGTAATATACACTAGAAACAGAAAACAAGATTAGAGATGACATTTAGGACATGAGGCCTTCTCCAGGCTGTGGGAAAAATTATTGTGTTCTATTTTTTTCCACAGCCTGAAAAAGGCCTCCTGGTCTAAGTGTCACCTCTAATCTTATTTACCATTCATATCGTGCATTTAATTAACCCATTTTTAAATTATTATTGACAGCAGATTGTTGCAGTGCTGTGTACCAGCCCATATCCAAATTATGGCTTCCCTAGCTCATGTATGTCAAGGTGGTGGGGAAAGTACCAAGGAGGCACAGCATTTTGTTAATACTTCCCTATCAAAGAATCATAATCCTGCAGCCAGCTGGATCCTGTCTCTACCAGCTGTGCTAGGTGATGAATCGGGAAAGGGAGAGTCCAGGGAACTGCAGTGCTGTGCATATATGCAAGCAACTTTTGCTAAAGGCAAAGTAAAAGTCAACAATTAGATACGCTTACCCTGGAACCTCTGGGAGCAGTAACCAGGTTAGTCAGTTACTCAGGTGCAATGACTTCCACTATATACTAAAGAATGTTGCTGAATGCTAAGAAAAAATTTGGCAATATGTGATTGTGGGCTGGGTTACCTTCACCACTGGTGAAGCCCTGGTTTTGGTATTGTTAAGAAGATACCTCCATCCCTGTGGCCCCCCACCAAAGGAGGGACTTGGAATTTTCTCAGAAGGGGTAGCTAAGCTCCAGAGGTAAGTTTTAGATTTCTTCATGTTGAACTCTTTCCTTCCTTTCCATCTTCCAACTCATAGCTGTTTAATTTTCCTACTCATTGTACTACACGATAATTGCCTGTATGTTTATGTGGCCTTTTAATGCCTACTGTGGTGCTACAGCATTGCTTTGCTATGATCCTTCAAGCTCTATTCTCAGTGTGGCTTAAAAAGGAGCAATAAGCAAAGAAACTACCATTGCAGAGCAAATGTGATTGTAATTATTCCTTGCACCCACAAGACTAATGCTTGTAGAAAATCCATATCTTTAGAATGATTAGACTGAACTGCATTTTCAATACTCATCCGACCTATTCTTTTTATTATTACAGTCACACTAAGTAGACAGATACTGGAAGCTGCTGTTCATCCTCTAAGAAATGGTCTAATGATGGTCTCCAGTCACATATCTGGACTCCAGGGCCAGAACAAGAGTTTCTGAGAAAAGGTACTCTATGTGTAGAAGCTGCAAGGAGTTAATCTGAAAGAGTTAGTGCAATGCAGTGAGTGGGCACAGATTGTAATCTCACCTGATCCACCTCCAATGTGATCCAATGTAACTCTGGTTTAAATGATTACCTGGTTTAACTAAACACACATTATTGCACTTTCTGTTACCCTGGGACAACTTTGAGTATAGGTGACCCAACCTGAAATGATAACATGGCCTACTGTTTGGTAGGTAGGAGGAATGTATTTACAAAGCAAAGCTCATGGCTGGCAGGCATGGATCTGCAGCTTTCAAGATCCAGCAAGCCATGTGATTCCTTCATCCAGAAAGCTTTGTATTCTCTCCCTCAGCACAGCTAAATGACCTTACAAGTGGCAGTAGGTCATATTAAGTCAGCACTAGGTCTTTTTCCTTGTTTGCTCTTGAAACATTTTGTGTGATGATTCTGAGCATATGTGATACTACTCTTCCCCTACACTGTCAGAGACAGCAGGAGATTAACTGTGTGCTGATAATGTGTAAGGGAAAAGCAAAATTTGCCTAAGTTCAGCACCAGCTCTGATTTTCCAGCACACATAAGTCTGAAATTCATTGGCGGGATATCAAGCAAAGCAAACAGCCTACTGGCAAAATTTGCTGAAGCATAGAAAAACTAAAGCTGTAAGCTTCACACAGCTCTATATCCAAGCTTATCCAATCCTAGCAAAGCTTCATGGCTTCATGCTGCATTTTGTCTTCTGAAAGTCCATGTTACTGTTTCCTGGTGGTTTATTTCCTTCTTGTGTACCACAGAGACATGACAGTGAAAGATCAGTTTCAATGTGCATGCACAGCATTTGAGTTATCTCATTCCAACAGCAGGTCCTGTTCTGCATCGTATCATTCATAGGAGGCAATAGAAAGAATGTTAAAATGCTAAATTGTGATGATTTAAAGCAACAGTTTTATGTGATAACCTTACGTTACTCAGAAACTACTTGAAATATCATTATGACATTGTAGTGCCACTACACATAATCCAGAAATTATTCACCATATTTCTCCCTGTATTTGTCTTGCACATTGACTAGAGCTGACTGAACAGATTTGCGCTGGGTGAAGTCTTTTTCCCCTAGACTCACCTTGGTTACTTTCAGTCCTTGATGAGCCTTTTCCTTTAAGACACTTTGGGAAGCAGCAGGAATCTTCCTGCAGGAGATGAGAGTTCACAGTACATCTACACAGACAAGCCTGTACTTTTGTTGTTTCCTTGTGGTCCCCAGGCTTTAAAGCTGATCATTAGCTAACTTCTAGGTACCCTGATAAAGCTGCAGCTCCTGAGTGGTTGGAGCTGGCTCCTCACTATTTACATGTCATTTTCTGGGCCCTGTACATTCTCCACTCCACTCTGGAACAGAGATTTGAGTCTCGGTTTCCCAGACACCAGGGAGCATCTTGCCACTTACCAAATAGGCTGGTAAAGGCTCTTTATCTGATTCAGTGCCACTTGCTATTCAGATGAGGTTGAAATGCCCTAGAAAACAGCCTGTCTCAGTCCAGGACAGCCAGTTACCAGGTGCCTGGGGCACTCAGCTGGGAAGTAACATCTTGCTCTGACTGAAATGAATCTGTTGATTAGTCTGAAATCCTCTCCCATTGCATCACTTGTGCAACTTCATGAGAAAGTTCACATCTGAGAAGCCCTTGGGGAAAGAAATACACAAGCGCCTGAGCCCTGCTCCATCCATTGGCATCTCATTTCTTAGCTATTCCCTATGGTACCCTTTCCTAAAAATCTAATTCTCAGCACAGGTTTTTGGGGAAACCTGTCTTTAGCAAAGACAGCCAACAAGTCAGATTCCATGATGCTGATTCCAAATATGTTTTTACAAATGTTGCTGTTAAGCTCTCTTACCTTCTCTCTATGCCCTCATTGTGAAAGGGAGAGGTTTTAAGAAAATGTTTTAAGAAAATGCCTCTCTGAACTGCAAGTTAAGCTATTAAAAAACACTACTAAAATAAAGCTTGACACATTGTGTCTGGCAAAAAAAATCCTTAACTACATCGTAATTTGATCAGAAACAGGTTATAGATTTTGAATACTGCCTAAAAAAAGACACTCCTTCTTGTGGATTCTGGGAAAAGTCAAATCCTGCCGTCTGGTCTTAGATTCCCTTTGAACATTTGTTTGGGAAAATCTGTAAAATCGATTAATTTATTAAGTATAATAATAGCAGTAATATTGTACTGTAGTGAAGGTTATTTTACATATCTTTAAAACATTTGCAGAAGGCTCAACATTTGGTATCTTAATAAGGACAGAGTTTCACAGTAACAACTAGCAGTTATGTGGTGTCTGCTGTAGTACCTGCTACAGCAGTAAGGGTCTTCTTACCATGCTTTCAATGCAGGAGGTAGCGTGTAGAGCCACCACCTTGCTGGGGTCAGTCTCAGGGTGTTGGCTGAATAGCTTAGAGTTCAGCTGTGACAAGTGGACAAGCAATGTGACAGCCTCCATGCTAATGTGTCTGCAGGAATTTGCACAGGGGAAACAGAGCACTGGCGAGCATAGCAGAATAAATCAAAGTGCGAAAGCAACTGCAGTCAAATATCTCACCCAAGCAGTCAGTGACTTGGCATGCTGTTTGGAAATAGGTTGGGTTACCTGTCAGTGGCATTTTCTCTCTGTTGCTAGAAAATAATGTCATCTGAGGATAAAACCTAAGGAGTGCAGATGGTTGTTATACAGACTTGATCCTCCACACTCTTATCATAGCAAATTTTTCCATGGATATAAATGGGACCACTCCTATAAAAAGATCTCAGTTATATTCTTTAATTCTTTGATTATTGAAATGATTTATTAAGTACAGTTTCTTTGCTGTCTGTATGGGTGTGTATCTGTTAATCTTTAACAAAATAACATTATTTGGTGGACAAACTGTGTCATAGCTTAACAGTCACTGTTCAAAACCAAAAAAAATATCATTGTTTCAGACTGTAAGACATAAATTCTCACTTGGAAATATTATCTATGCATATCCTAAACAAAGAGATAGAGACTGATTTGACATTGATACTTACTTCGCTTGAGAACCTCCAGGCCGGAGTCCTATACCTGTCTGCTGTCTAATGTTTCCCCTTGGTTTCTACATAGGCGTTGAAGACTTGTGGCTGTAGAGCAAGAATAATTTAAGCAAGAGTAAAACAAGGAAAATGGATTGAATTTTAGAATCTAGGCTCATTCGTTATTTCCCATTCCAAATTAATTTATGTATGGTTATGATGCAAATCTTTTAGCATTTCCTGAAATATTCATTGTTTGAATGTAAATAATTTTCATAACTGCTATTTCTGTTTTCAGGCAAGCCTCCATGCTCTCTAAAACTTTCACGAGCAGAGGAGCTACAGAGTTCATGCAGTTTCCCTTACACCATGCACTGTCTAGGAAACAGTCTGCATTGGTTTCAGAAACTCAGAAATTAAACTAAGGGTAAGTTGCCTTCAGATGGAAACCTTGCAGACACAAAGCTGACTCAGTTGCTTACCTTGATAATGTAGCTTGCTATGTCACTGCGCAGTTTTGTAAGGTAGCTTTATGGAGATTTGCTAGAAAGCACTTCCCTTCTCCTCTCTTCTGTCTGTTTGACTGCTAGTTTAGAACTGAAGCCAAACTCTTGGAAGCCCATTTTATCTTAGCGAGGATTAAGATGAAATATTGAATCCCTCCCCTCCTTCAGTTTTGAGGAAAATATTCATTACAATTCTTTGCACATAAGCCATGCAGTTCAGCATTTTTGACCATTATTTAGAACTTTTCATTTACGGTCTACTAAACATTTTTTATTTTGAGGATACTTTTTCCCCAGGAAAATCTGCAATGTTGGATTTGAAGCTGCCCCTGTGTTGAGGGTTTGAGGCCCTGGGGTACAGACCCGGCATTAATGCTTACTTCCTGCTGGCACTAGTGGACCAGGCAGCAGCAGAGTGGTTACACAGAAATGTCCCATGATTTTTGAAAACTGGATTCCCTCTAATTAAGCACACATTTGGAATTCTCTGAAAGGAAAAAAAAAAAAAGAACAACCCAAACCCCATAGTATTTCTAATTTTTACTATAGCTGTTATTGACACACCATAGATTCAGCTAGCTGAGACATTTATTATGAATAACATTTAGTTTTAATTCTGGCATTATTAACTAGGGGTAACGGGTTCAAACTTAAACAGGTGAAGTTTAGATTGAATCTGAGGAAGAAATCCTTTAGTGTAAGGGTGGTGAGGCACTGGAATGGGTTGCCCAGGGAAATTGTGAATGCTCCATCGCTGGAGGTGTTCAAGGCTGGGTTGGACTTAGCCTTGGGTGGCATGGTTTAGTGGGAGGTGTTCCTGCTCATAGCAATGGGGTTGGAACTAGATGATCTTAAGATCCTTTCCAACCCTAACTATTCTATGATTTTATGATTCTATGATTATTTTACTGGACATGGATAGCAATGAATCTGTCTGGAATGCTTCTGGCCCATATTTTCTATAAGAGAACCAACATGTTGACCTGCAAATATTTTATTTACTTTGGTGCAATTTACTCCACCACTCTCCTCTAATAGGAATGTGTTTCTTCATTAAAGGCTGAAAAAGAATACTGGTGTTAGTCCTAGGTTCTTAAATACAAAACCCATAAGGAAAAAGTATAGACCCTGTACTCTGCTCTTGTGAGACCTCACTTGAAGTATTGTGTGCAGTTCTGGTGTCCTCAACATAAAAAGGCCATGGAACTGTCGGAACAAGTGCAGAGGAGGGCCACGAGAATAATCAGGGGACTGGAGCACCTCCCATATGGAGATAGGATGAGAAAGTTGTGGCTGTTCAGCCTGGAGAAGAGAAGGCTGCATGGAGACCTCATAGCAGCTTTTCAGTATCTGAAGGGGGCCTATAGGGATGC
>JASSUY010007154.1:0-36468 GCA_032466535.1 Forpus xanthops | reverse complement strand
CCCCAGCCCAGCTCTCTCAGCCTGGCTCCAGAGCAGAGCTGCTCCAGCCCTCGCAGCATCTCCGTGGCCTCCTCTGGACTCGCTCCAACAGCTCCACATCCTTCTTGTGGTGTTGCCCCAGAACTGGATCAGGACTGCAGGGGGGGGGGGTCTCCCTAGATCACAACAGAGGGAAAGAATCCTCTCCCTCAACCTACTACTCATGCTCTGGGGATGCAGCCCAGCACACAGTAAGTCATGTTGAGTTTATTAACTAACAGAAACCTATTTCCAAAGGGTGGAAGAATCATTTATACTGTCAGAAAAGGCTTTAACCACCAAGAGAAAAGACTCGGAGATATTTTACACAGGAGGACAGACACAATCGAATTGCTGTGCATCAGCGAGTTACCACCTGCAGCAGTACCTGCGTAAGCATGCACTCTGTCCTCACCACAAATGCCAATACAAACATACTTGCTGCAATAGGCACGCTAACACGCTCGGATAAATCTTCATAAATGCTTCTGAGAGGGCATTTAACCTTGTGTCCACCCCAGACTGAGGACAGGCATCCAGCCAGTTACTGTGACTCAGGGGACACACAGTCATCTCGTGCCCTTTGGTTTCTCTACCCAAGGTCACACTGGACAAACAGGGCACATCTGCTTTTGCACTACTGCTCTTATCTTCCTTCTTCACGCAAGGAATCTGTTGACACTCACAGAGCATGTTAGGTGGACAAACCTCCAAAATCCCCAAGAGTTGACCCCAAGCTGCGTTTCCATGACACAGACGGACGGTTTTCCTTCAGGAGACGATCACCAGCCTGGCAACTACTTACACTTTAAAACCCATCAACTTTTTGAAGTTTGATACCCCCAACAGAAGACTGCTTTACTACCTGCTCAGGTAGAATACATAGCAGAGAATGGGCAGGCACAGATGGGCAGCATTGAAATACCTGCTGCAAGAACCAGATGCCCATGTAGAAAGTAGTCTGCTACCTTCAGCAACTGACTCCTTGGCCAGTTCCACTGATAACAGCTGAGATGACAGTTCTGAAGTTGCCTCTTGGTCTACCACGTGGTTATCCAGCTGATGAGCTATCCAAGCTGCCCTGACATTTGAGGTATAACTTCTATTCAATTTTCCTGTCTTCCATGGGAAATGATCCGTTCTCCTTCACTTACTGCACAAGTTATTGCACAAGTCCTTCAATAAAAGTCTCCCAATGGATGCTTTATGGATAAAATGAAATGTTTCTGCTTGCTCAGTCTGGTTTCTTCTTGAATATCAATGGGTATTTTTAGGCAATGTCTTTGGAAGAGGCTCTCCCTCTGACTAGACTAATAATATCTCCTGGATATCAAAACAAATGTTATCTTTAAAGGAACAAGAAGCAAGCATCCCTCTACAAGTTCAATGGAAAAGGCAGCATTTATGAGAGACCAATGGAAAAGCTTTAGGAGCCTGAATGAAGTTATTTTGTTGATTCCTTTTGGCAGCCTGAGCAGACTGGTTCCCAAAATTCAATTGAGAAGAACTGTTATCAAAGCACTGCTTCTTTTTAAGCCTGTGTTCCACAGGGAGGGAGAATCACAGAAACAAGCCCCAGAGGGAGTTTAGGGTAAAGTTTGTGTTTGCAAACATGATCCTGCCTCAGGGTTTTGTCGCTTATGAGTCCCTACAATGTGTGAGGCTTGGACAGCATTCAGAGGTCTGCAAATCTGCAGGAATATTAGAAATGCTGAACCAGACCCAACCGTTCTGGTAATTTCAGCTGTATTTTTGCATAAAATAGGTCATAAACAGACAAATTATCCTCAACAGGGAGTTTTTGTAGTGAAGAGTGCTCTTCTCCTGAATACGACCCTTTCAACCTCCAGATTCGTGCCTTGAGAGGCAAATTCAGCTCACGGGCCTGATCTGCTTTCCCATTGCTCCATAGATAGCCTTGCTTAAAACCTGGATCTTCTACAGCATCTTCTTCAGAAAGAGAAATCTTGTCATAAAAAATAGCTCCTGAAGAACATAGCATCACTCCTAATGAAGGTCTTCCCAAATTAATGACGTTCATCTTATTCCTTGCACAAATTGCTCTAGATTGTGGCACATATTTCACCCTCTCCCAAGCCTGCTTGTTCAATGACACTCTATTTCCCCTGTGAGAATCCACTTGCTTACCTACAGTTTCTCTGGATTAAGAGAACTGGCCTGTCTTCTCCCATCCCAGATTCACATTTGTAAGACACACATGGACCTACCATAAGTCACTATTGACACGGTGACTTATGACTCAGCGGACAGGAGCATCTCTGAATAGACAGATGGCATCTAATATAGTACATTATTAACAGGGGTTTAATGACCAGAATAAGTAATTATACGCCACAAGCTTGTTTCAGTCAGGATAAATACTAGCAAACCAAGAAAATCAGTCTGCTACTAATGTAAAGGGGCACTGCTATTTACAATGATTTGTTAAGACTTTACCCTAGGCAAGGAAGAATTAAACTTCACAGTAAAAAAAAGCCCACAAAGGGCAATGGGAAGGCTGGATAGAAGGGAAGCAGAAAGCAGATGGAGCAAGAGAGACCACATGTCCCTGAGGAACAGCAGCATAGAACAGTTAGGGTAGGAAAGGACCTAAAGATCATCTTGTTCCAACCTCTCTGCTATAGGCACGCATGCCTCACTCTAGACCATATAGCATAGACTGGGGAAGAGGGGTCAAATGCCAAGACTAGTGGATGTCATTTAAAGATACATCCAAACTTCTCAGAGTTTGCTTTCAGGATGTTCAGAGTGAGTTGCTCCTCTGAATCATCAGATAGATCAACATCTTGAGCATATATATACACATATATATTTTACATCCTTGAAGCACTAGGCGAGCATGAGCTAATGCTGACTATACCCAAGAACCAGACAAACGTGATTAACCCCAATAAAAACCATGCAACTACAACACAGAAGGGTTAGCAATTTCCTCACATCATTCTGCCAAGACATCTTCACTGCTGGAAGGTCCTGGCTCTGGATTCAATGTTTAGCTTGACTGATCAGCAATTTTCAGACTGTTGTGTGCCTGAGTTACTTTTCATAAGATAAAACACCACGTCTGCTCTGAATAGCACAAGTAACAGCAACAGAAGCATGAGCTGCACCCTCCAAAAGACAGTATTTCATTCAAACAGCATGTTTCTATGGCCCAGCTTCTGCTCAGCTTGAAAACCACTGAACTGGACCAGTGCCACTGTGATTACCTTTATCCACCCTATGCAGCAGAAAACACTACAAGGAGCACTGCTCATTAAGAAACGTTGACATAATTGCTTAGGGACAGATGAAAATTAGATGTCTGAATGCATTATGTTAACTCTTTAGCATGTATTCTCAGTATTTCAATACTTCTGCTTGCATTTTCAATGCAGATGAGATTGAATTATTGTAAAGATGAGGTTTAAATATTCCCACAATGAGGTAAAACCCCATAATTAAAAAAATTTAGTTGGAACTATGACTATTTCTAAGGAACAAGCACTTGAACTTTTTGTAATGTGATAAAATGCTACATTTGAACACCAATTTTGCTCATTGCATTAACAGTATCTAACTTTGCTATGTGAGTGGTCAACCTGATACAGTTTTCAATATAAAAGTGCAAAACATGAGGTATTACAAAGATTTGATGCCACCTTTGAGAAATAATCATTGTCTCAGCTTCATCCTATATACTGCTTCCTTTTACCATCTACTTTAGCTCCTCTTGTCCTCCAAGTGCATTATTTACTCCATCAGAGTATCAGTCACATAAACAATGATGCACTGTTCATTCCACATATAATACTGCCCAGTTGGGCACTCCTGGCACTCTCCAACGTGTCAATAACTTCAGTGTCTTTCTAATGTAATTGGAAACAGGATATGACAAAGAAACAGGTGAAACACAAGGAAAAATGTAGATCAGCTGTTGTCAAGAAAACGTATTGTTTTCCACTCCTGCACTGCTATTTTTTGCACTGCTGAAGCACGAAATGCTCTTGGAAAGGTTACTTATGAAGTATGCAAAGACTCTGTGTCATATCAGATGGCTCAGGCTGTTGGATGACTTACTGCGATTGTGCTAATTATCTCTTAATTATCTCTTACTCATTATTGCAGTCTCGTGTTCAAAGTTTCAAGTAAATTGGAACTTGCAGGAAGCCCAACTGCAAGAAACCAGTTCAAAAAACCAAACCAAAAACCAAAGTAAAACCACATAGTCAAATTTACCCCTATTTCAATGCCTCCACCTGCCAATCACTTGGCAGGATGCTGCATCCCAGAAAAGCTCAGGAGAATAGGACCTTTCCCAGTGTATACTCTGAGGCAGTATCTGAAGGGCAGGACTTGGAGAATACTTTACTGATCAGCTTCAGTCATTTTACAGTAAAAAGTACTTTGGAAGATCATAAGTGGATCCAGGCTGCTCAGTGGAGTCCCATGGCTGGGCAGGGTGGTGACGTCTTACAGTGGTGCAGCAACAGACACCAGCAGCCCTGGCTGTGCTGCAATGGGGTCCTGGGCCAAGTAGATGGCTCAAAGGAGATGAGGATGGAGACCAAGGCAGGTCTTCTTTTCATAGAATCATGGAATGATTTGGGTTGGAAGGGAATTTAAAGCTCCTCCAGCTCCAACCCCTGCCATGGGCAGGGACACCTTCCATAGAGCAGCTTGCTCCAAGCCCTGTGTCCAACCTGGCCTTCAACACTGCAGGGATGGGGCAGCCACAGCTTTTCTGGGCACCCTGCTCTCCAGGCTTCCTGTAGCCCCTTTAGGCACTGAAGCTGCCCTAAAGTCTCCCCTTGAGGAGCGTTCTCTTCTCCAGGCTGAACCAACCCACCTCTCTCAGCCTGTCTTTTAAACCAACCACGCAAGGCACAGAAGTGGGGGAAAGGGAAGGCATCCAAAGGCAGCCCATTTCAAAATCAGCCTCCCCATCAAAACTCTGCTTTTTTGAGATGTGTTCCTTGGGATTGTTTTGTCCTTGCTCAGGGTTAGCAAGGGAGCCTGTGCCGTCATCCCGAGGACAGATTGGGAACGCAAACCTGCCATATTCTTCTTTTCCCTTTCAGAATCAGATGATCAGCTGTGCCTTTAGCCCTGCCAAATTTTGCCAAATATAGCACAAAACTACACAGAGCCATAGTAACTGCACTCCCACCATTGTTCTGCTTTAAAGAGGAGTTTGATTACATTAGGTAAATATTTGGCCTTATGTAATAGCTCCCTCCAACCTTCTAAAAAGCTGTCTCCTAGAATTCCTCTGAAGAGAGTGCTTTCACATGTCACTGCTCTGCCCCCGAATCAAGTGTACTTTATAGCACTGCGAGTATTAAACTGTGAGTAATGTTATTACGAGCAATAATAGTTAGCCAGACAATTATGTAGTTGCAATTGCAGTTTCCCTATGAAATCTAGAAGCTTTAAGCAAGTTTGGAGGCAATAAGAAGTGCAACACCAGCTCTGATGAGCTAAATAACAGTTATTTATTCACAGGTTGTTAAATTCTTATGGCCTTGAGACTTCCAGGAAGAAAGCAACAAAGAATTGACTCCCTATCTAAGTACTGGCTCATTCTTTGTGTTGGTATAATTATGAAGTTTCAGTCAATGCAAAGCTGTTCACATTGCTTTATCAGCTACGTGCGCTGCAAAATATATGCTAACTGCAGGTTTTCAATTATAAACCTAGCTGGTGAAGTCACTGTTCTATTTCCAGCTCAGCTTTGGCACTGTGCGGGTGCTCACTGCTTAGTAAATACAACATCACTTCTTTCTTTGAGGGGAAAATGAACATACTGAATAATAAAAGCCAGAGGCCTCCAATACCATTCCTTCCAAGTCATTTAAAAGAAGGTAATGAAATAAAAGAATAATAAAGAGCAAATAGAAGCTTGTGCGATGACTCAACACACCAGGAGTCATGAAGAAAATGCTGAATTCTTGAGTACCTGTTCCATTCTAACACACAGGCGCATACACACGTCCTTTAAAATAGGTGTTACCACCAGCATTTACCAACCTTCTTATCATTTAAGTAATTACATTCCTCATAGCACTTATATGCAAAGCGAAGGAATTTCAGATCTTAACTTTAGGCTTGGGAAAGAAAGGACAAAGTAAGCAAGCTCATTTGCCCTGTGTCTTTCCTTGTCAGCTTCAGCTACAGTCTCAACCTCTTTGGTCGACCTCCTGGTGAAGAAAGTTTTAGCTCTATCCAAACGTATCAGCTATTTTTCCTATGATTATTCACTCAAATAGACCATTTCCTTTGCTTTTGCTGCATTCATAGTTGTGTTCTGCCTAGCTTGGTGGTAAGGCGGCTGCCACAAACATTTGCTCAAATGAAGGATTTAAACTAAGCTTGTTGACACTTTTCTTCTGAAACACTCGATATTTCTATCAGAAGCATGCTTATCAAGAGTCCAGCTCCAACAATCACAAAACTGGGCAGCTATTTACTGTATCAGAAGCAAACAGCATGGTTCAAAGGACTCCTATAGGAGAATGCTCTATAGAAATAACAACATACAACTTTCTAAATCCTACTTCCAAAAGGAGATGTTTCGGCATAAACCACTGCCCACTCAGGAGCCGAGTTACCTGCCCAGGTTCCAGGCAACACTCTCAGCGCAACACAAATCCCAATGCACCCATGACACTTCCCACTTGCCAAGAGCTGAAGCTAAAAGCACAGCAATGCAACCACATGCAAGGATTCAGCCCCTGTATGATGTTTCTACCTTACCTAACCTACAGCAGACACAGCTCCCAAGGAAAACTGGTACTTCATTCAGCGACTCCAACACCGAAACATCGCTCTAGCAAAATTCCCTCTGCCCTCAGCCAGAATGTTCTCCAAGGATGAAAATATTGGAAGTCACATGGGAGATGCCTGCACAGACTTCATGGAGAGGCTGTAAGGAAAAGTATTTTAAGAGGTACATCTGGAAGGCAAGAATAGCCTAATGCAGCGCCAAAAATACGTTGTCAAAACAGAGCACACTTGTTATATCCCCTCCTGCTGCCAAGAGGAACCCGCGGCACAGGACCGGAGGCAGCAGGGACAGGTGTTTTCTCTAAAAGTAGAATTCATTCTTTTGGCCACCTTTACAACACGGTTCGCCAATGTGTTCGAATCCAAGTGTGGGATCCTTCCAACAGCAACACTCCATGGCTGCCAAGCTCCACTGGAAACACTGCAGTTCCTTTTCGGATGATTGGATAAGAAGCTGCTTCCCGAGCTCCTGTTTGCAATCCCTTCTTTCTTCTAAGCCACGTATGCTTTAAAAGGATCTGGAAGAGTTACAAATTGCTCAACCCAACTCTTTCAGCACGCAAGAATATGTGACTAGAAGGAGATTATAAATATATTTTCCTACAGCTGAGTAGTTCAAGCCCAACACTGAAGTGTTGGTATAAAAATATGCAAAACCAAATTGTATGACAGAGCTTGCTTTGTCAAAACACAAATGTCTCATAAAATATGCTGCCTGGCATCAGAAGTAGAAGGTGATACATTTCTCCTAACTTTTTCAGGGAGAAATACCTGTTAAAACTAAGCAAATTGTATTCAAAATTTAGATTCAAGAGTTTGAGTTTTGATTTGAGTTGGCCCCAATTCTGAGGTCTGTCTAGGTTAAAAAAATCAGCCCCCAAATAAATAGATCATTTCAGCTGCGCAAAATGTCTTGTTTAACCCTTTACAACTTCTTAGTTGGAAACTGCTCAAACCCACTCGTACTTATCCAGGTCCCCTATGTGATTTCTTCCTTATCAGTCCACAAATTAAAGTGTCAACAACTCATAGCCTCTAACCCAAAAGTGCCTTCCCCTATAAAACTGCAGTAGCTGTTTTGTATATCAAGTCTCCCCAGCAGCTGCCACCTTTTGGCAGCTGGCGTGAGGAGCACTTCAATTTACTGAGACAGAAACCACTCTCTACCATCCATCCATGGCCACACAAACACAAGAGCAGCCTTGCTGCATTGCAGGAAGACCGAGGCAAAGATACAGAGAGAAAATAACTTAATGGTGCCTGAGAAACGGGACAGGAGGAAGGGCAGGGTGAAGGAAAACCTGCCAGACCATGCTGATGACACAAGATGTGCCTTGGCAAGTATTAGGAGGGAACCCAAGGCCCTGGGAGATGGTTACCACTCTCTCCCTGCCAGGATGGAGACCCAGATCTCCAGAAGAGGAGCTACCAACAGGGAATGTGCTGGAGAAGGTTAAAAGCACCTCCCCACAGGAATGTTTTCCACCTGGACTCTTGGGCATCAAGGCTGAAGAGCATGGGAGCAGAGTCACGGAAGCAAGGCTGCTCTGATACAGCACGCTCTGAAGTATGATCTGCAGGAAGTCATGCTCCTTTCTGCACATTTATCTCCTTGTCTTTCTCTAATTACAGTTCCTCTGTTTGGAGCTGTTACATCTCAGTCCTTGGAAGCAGTTTTGACGATCCCAGAGAAATCAAAGCAACTGATACAAAATCTGGACATTCACTTCAAATAGAACAGAAAGTACTGGATCGATTATGATCAGTTTTACCTGTCTATGAAAGACCTCACAAATAACCAAAAGACATGCGACTATGACTTTTTGAACTCATGTAGGCTATAAAATATTTAATTTGCTGAAAATATGAAGATTTTGATCATCTCTCGCTTTATCAAAGCAAGATGCGAAGTCTTGGAGCTATCAGTTACATCCTGGTCATCCACAATAATATGTTTCTATTAAAGGAGCAGACATTAGGTGAGATATTCTTATTCTGCATCAGCGTCAAAAGGCTACTATTACACATGAGCATGAAAGGGGAAAAAATAGGAATAAAGAAGCCAAGACAAGATAGGTATGAGCTCCCCAATAACCCTCACTGTAATCTATTTACATGATCCCTGCAGAGACTCCTTGGATGGACAACTGCTTTCTTTACATGGTGCTTTATACTTTAAGTCCTAGCCATCTACCTGAGCAATACAGCATCTTTAAGCAGGTAAAATCAGAAGAGAACAGACATCCTCAGTTGCATGATTTCAGATGAAAAGCATGTCAGTGACATTGTATACTTTGTTAGCCAAGAGTGAAAAGAGGTTGTGGATGCAGCATTTAAAGCTGGCTGTGCTATTATCCTGCTGAAATAAACGAGATTCAAATGCACCTAAGACATCAGCAGTGGCAGAACCTGAAAAGGATGATACCTGACATTAATGATACTCATCCTGTAAATAAATACAGATATTCTATCTTGATAAAGATCACAGTCTTTTTCTCTTGTTAACAAGGCAAATGACTATGAAAATCAGGTGAGCTGTGGGTCACTATGGGTCATGTACTCAGAAGTCAGCAGCCTGTAAAGGTGCTGAGCATCTTTAATGCATTCAGCATTGCAAAAGTATTCAGCACTGCACTGAGCCAGCTCCCACAGTCAATTAAGAGTTACTGGTTACAACACTATGTTCTAAACCACAACTACCACCCCATGCAGAACAATTCCTCCCCTTTTACACTAAGCATTTTACCCTTTACAGTAATACCCACTGGGCTCAGCTGCAGCCAATGTCCACTGCAAAACAGCAGCTTGGCCTACAGATGAGGACTTCACATACTTCGTTATCGTAAGCAGAACAGGAAGTAAATGACCACTTTCCTGGTCCTCCCTGACTCCTTTAAAAAAACAAGATAAAAGATAAGGCTTAATCCTGCCAAAATTCAGCAAGGTCCAAAATTGCCCCAGCTGGTGGGAAGCCATCCTAAGACATCACAAGGTTGACAACAGCACAGACCCAACTGCTTCATTCCATCTCTGAAAGATTCATGACTGGGACCAGGGTATCATACCCCATCAGAATAGGATGCAACTAGGTTTTTCCCTCCACCCAAGAGCTTCCAACAACAAAATCCCGACTACAGGCAAACCAGCAGCAAACAAGACAAGTCTCCAGTGGAGTCCCTCCTATTTCCTGTTTCATTAGAATGCTTTTCATTTTGACATGTCTGTATTTGCCCTGACACGCAACCCTGCCTTGTCAGCACACTCCTAGCCAGCTCAAACCTTTAACATACTTCCCTCTTTAACACACCTTGCAAGCAGGTCAGATATGTCTTTTTAGCTGACAACCTGACCGCATGCACAGCTCATCTCCCCTTACCTGATGTGTCTATCCAGGAACACCAGCAGAAGGTTCTACTCTAACCATGAGCTCGTTCTGATGCTCAAATCCAGTTCAAATGAGTTATTAAACTGCTGAAATAAAATTAAAGTTGGACAGCAGTAATTCTTGCTGGCCCTACAGGCTGCTCTGTCCTGCGTTATACAAGCCCATGAAATATTTAAAGTGATCATGTCTACGCAATTACACATAATTCAGTTGAGAGGAATATACTGCTAAATGAAATCAATCATGCTGGCATTTGCATCTATGCAGGATTAATATTAAATATAATTAAAATACTTCATTATTTCCCTAAGAGAAATTATTAGGCTGACGGCATTTGAACAAGTAATTGTTCAACATACTTGTTCCATAGTCACCCTATACAGACTGCAAGTATAGGAGCCAGTATCTCAAGCAAGCACCTGGACATTGAGAACTGTGTTTTGCATGCCCTAACATGGTGCTGGGCAATGTGAGCATGCTGGTATGCACCTTCAAGACGAAAGCAGTTTGAAGTCTTTGCATTGAAGTCCCCTGAGGAACTCAATCCAGACAACGTACTCAGAGATGTGGATAGCTCTGATTTCACCCTATAAACCACATCAAACAAGTCTATTTGACTTGAAAACACAGTGAGCTGGCAGTAGCATCCAAAGATTACTCCTTTTTTGTGACAGAAAAGAGTAGGCCATAGGGTTTCTCTGGCCCAGCATCTCCCACCTTCTAGGGCAATGCCTTCTCCATCAAACTAAGGATGAGATCAAAGCGTGGCCAATATGACACATATAATAACAGAGTTCTTCACTATGAGAGCAGGACATGCAGTTACCATGGATCAACTGGTGACCAGAACAATGAATGTGTATGAAAGTAACTCATATTCTCTATGTGACCGTAGTTATACTTTTAAGTCCACAATCAAGCCTAGAGGCTGTATTTTGTGCACAGCCAGTTAACACAAGTCAAACTGTACGCTGCCTGATAAACAGAGTAGTACGAAAACCTAGAAAGCAATATCTCTTATTACTCCCACTGAATGTGTGAACACACACAGAAGACAGATGTTCCATGAGATCACTTGGGAGACTGATTCAAATTACTATCAAAATGCTGGAGTTAGGATTGTTTTTTCCACATCCTCTTACAATTATTTTCCCAGCCATTATTACTTAGGTGTATACTGGTAGTATCATATTCTTACTTCATAAAGTTTCCATTATTCTACCTTTTGAATAAAGGCTCTGCTCTCTCAAGAGACTCAAAGTTTCCTATATTGTACCAAAACACAAGGTAAATTTTCTATTACTTCAACTGAAGCATTGTTCTGTTGCTTGCCTCTGCCATACTGTAATATGTATTCTAAATCCTGTTTAGAATATGTAATTCCTATTGCCCTTCCTTCTTTAGCCTATCCAAAACCACATCACCTATGCTACGGATGTGGAAGTGTAAAAACAGCTAAGATACAAAGCAAAGATCTCTCAAACCATGAACCCACACCTGCATGCACCGTTTTACTACCACAAGCAATCTCAGCAGTCCTTTGTCTACTCAGAACCACAGAGTCATTTTTAGATTCCAGATTGGGAGAACAAGGCAGCTGCTTCTTTCTTCCTACAGCACGAGATCTCCAGCAAACCCTTTCAGATTTGGAATTCAGTTCTTCGGGATGCTCTGTTGAGGAGCAGCAGCTGCCAGGCTCCTCCCAAAGAGTCCAAGCTTCCAAGCCCAGGGGACTGTGAAAGTCAGCATACGCTGCTGGGTAACCTGGAAAGGCAAAGCTCCTGGGGCAGGCACGCTACAAACCGTTTAGCCCATAGCAGGTGAAGATCAACGCTTCAAGTGCCACCTGCAAAACACTTGATAGTTGTACAGAGAATGGTTCACAGGTGCTACCTGGTCCCTGCATGAAACACCTCTTGGCAAGCAAGCATGCACAAGCTGACACCTCCAGATGGTCTTGGAACAGCCAAAACCGTGGAATACAAAGCTCTGCAAAGGGAGGACTGCATTCGGCATTTCTGCACATCAGAGAAAGGCATCTTAAGGTTGTGGAACTCCTGAACAACAATGGGGCATCAACTTCAGAACAGCAGAATACAGAAAATAGCCTTAGTCCTTCTGATTATCCCCTCACCTCCTAATATCTTTTCCATCACTCAGTTGCATTTCAGAGACGCCCAGCAGCAGAAGGCTTACCTAGAGCTGCCCCAAGAGCAAACAGACTCCAGTCTCACAGGAGACAATTAACCAATCTCCTCAATGCCTCAGTAACAATGTGTGTTCTCCTATCACGGGCAAAAGACCAAAGAGCAGGCAAAGGGTGTCAGCAGCATCTTCACTTATTTCTCTCCTAATTCTTTACATGGGTTAAATAAAGAGCAAGATGGCAAAAGCCATCGCTCTGTAGGTCAGGGAAGATCTGTGTGTTCTGGACTTTGCTGCATCTTAGCTGCCTTTTAGCTACTCAGTTGTTTTAAATAACCTCAGCTCTTTCCTATCTGATCAGATAATTTTGCATTTAGCAATATTATCACCATACGGATTTTTCATGGAGTAGTAACTAGACCGAGGACATGAATAATGTGCTACTCCTTACACACAACACGATGGAGCTTTAGCTTTATGGAGTTGAACTGTAAGGTCCCTTCCAACCCAAACCACTCTGTGATTCGATGAAATCACAGCAGTAAAAAAGTTGACCAGATAATTTATACGCTCTGTAATGCATATTGTACTTGGTCTAACATTATTATCACTGTTTTAAACACAGATGTCTCATGCCTCAAGCTAGGGCTGTTTTGGTAGATTAGGTCCATGGGAGTTTGAGTAAACCTCCAGGCAGGAGCACAATGTAAAGATCTAGAGCATGAAGCTGCCTCAAAGATGTGACACATCAGAGCCTGTAAGAAAGGAGAAACCATTTCACAGTTCAACATGACTCCAGCTGTTTAACAAACAAGCAATAAGCAAGTGGCAGTGGCCTCATTAGGTAAGGGAGCAGCTGAAGAGTGAGGGAAAGCATGTTTTGGATTCAGGAAGGAAATGACAAGCTGCAGTGAGGGAAGAGGGTTCGGAGGAAACAACTGGGATTCAGCAGACAAAGGACACAATAAGGACAAAACCAAAGCTATGGTTCCCCACTGCCCTGATAGCTGCACATGCACAAGGTGGACACAGTAAACCAGAACATACACATCTGCACCCTTGGTGGAGACCACAGGGCAGCATACAAATGTAAGTGAATGCTAGATGGGGTCTACTGAGAACAAGTAACAGAACAGTTACTCCTCATGGGTACATTTCCACAGGCTGAGCACAACTGTACTGATGTCCTTTGAAAGATCACTGGCAACAGGAGCTTTGCATCTTCCTCTTATGAAAACACAGCTGATTTGTGACATGGGAGTAGGAAATAAAAGGCAAATGGATCCTCACACCTGAGAACAATTCTCCCTTTCAATGGAAGCTCTCTTAAGGTAACTGCTCATGAAAGAGCAGAATTGTGGGATTGGGTCCTAAACAATTCACAAGGACAGAAAATCCACCGTGTAAATTGGAAGTGAAGCTCTTCACACAACTTCTTTTCATCTCCTGAAGCTGCCATGATATCTATTTGCAGAGCAGGGATGGTTCAGCTGGATGCTCCTGGGCTGACAGAAGGGTAGGACAAGGCAAAACTTTCAGCACGATTGCCTGTGGAGTTTGTCCTTCATTTGATAAAAAACTGAAGGTTATTTATAGAATAAAGCTCCTCTGCAAGCCCTGTCACATAGTATTTAACTCGGGAAGCGTCAAAGGTACAGCAGCAAAACTGAAGTGAATTAAAATCATCTTTTGAACCCTTTGATGCCTGGTGAAATTGAAAGGGACAGGCTGAGGAATTGTCCCCTTTGGAAACAAAACAAGGAGAACTGAGTTTTAAGGCATCTCTCTAGAGCTCATCTTCCGTTTTGATTATTTTGGGCAGAAGCTGTCATAGCTGACTAAGGCACAGGCGACTCAGCCACTGATGGAATTTGTAGCTTACAAAGCAATAACAGGTTTTGCTTGCCACTGGTTTACATCATCAGGCAAGTCACATCTGTGAGTCACATACTAGGAAATACACTCAAAGAGCATAATTCCAAGTACGTTTCCACCCTCACCCTGTCCATTGCACTTTAATGTTGGGATTGATTTTTCAGTCACAGAGGATGTAAGAACTGCAAGAGGATGAAGAAGCAGAAGGGATAATCAGTGAAATTGAGAGAATGTCTTAAAACAATCTATACGTGATGACTTTTATTGCTGGGCATGCCTGTCCAGCAGATGCAGTGACATTTACTAGCCTGATTAGTGGGAATTGATGCTCCCAGTAGTCACGTATCTATAACATAGCGTGATGCCTGGCAGCAGTGCATTGCGAGTTACATCCAGACAGCTGCATAAATAAAAACTCAAGCACAATCCTCAAGATCAGCCAACTCTGATAGAAGCAGAACCAGGGAGCAGTGTGTTCCTTTTATATGTATTCTTATTGGTGCTCCAGGTGAAGTTGTGGGGTCTCCTTCCCTGGAGCCATCTAGACACCATCCTGAGTAATGTGCTCTAGGACACCCTACTTGAGCAGGGATGTCTGCCCGTGATCCCCTCCAACCTCAACCATTACACGATTCTGTGACTTATCTGCTGTAAGCATCCCTTGATTTCTGCGTCAACCTAGACCTCAAGGTCTTGTCTTTTCCTACCAAACTGTAGCTCTTAATTCAAAATGAAAAACCTAGCTGAAATGACAGTTTTCCACCAGATGGAACTCACTCTGCTCCGATACCCTCCCTGGCCTCTCAGTGCTCTGGATCCATACAGATGATCGCTTTCCCCAGGGTGTAGTAAAGGAGGGATTCCTCAAACCAGCCTGCAGTATTAGCACCAGACCACTGTGGGCTTGTACCTGACATTCAGCTCGTGGAAAACATGAGCAGCAAAACTCCAGCTAAGAGGCTAATCACAATGTTACTCCTTTTTGTAGACTCACTGGAGCCCTTTGAAGCAGGTATGGAAAAGGCTTTGACTGATGGACCCCACAATTATCTCTGTTCACTGCAAACCCTACCAGTGCACAGAAGACTTCCACAGAAATGTCTTGAACGTGGCTTCAGTTCTCATTTCACCAGAGATAGTGAATTTTGCCCATACAACTTCCACCCAAAACAGGTGGAAAAAGGACTCTCTATTTTATTCTTTCCTTAGGTGTACTTTGCCATGTGTTATGTAGAGTTCAAAAAGGAACATAATTAAAGATTTACTCTTTATAATCACACTTTCATCTTTTTTTGCCCACCGATCCAGTGGGGGAGAGGGAAAAAACGAGCCCCACAACCCCCAACACACAAAAGAAGACTTCCTGTCACATAAATAATGGAAAAGCTGCTCAAAGACTGTAAATTTCACATGTGGCTTTTGAAGTTATTTTTGACTCCGTTAGACTTTGTTGCATGCTCTACCTGCTGGCATTCCCCCCTGAGTAGTTTGACAAGTTCTTTTTAAAGCAGCCCTTTAAAAGGCTGAGGAGAAGGCAATTCAAGAAGTTTTCACTGATCTCGTCCAAAGAGAAGAAAGATTCGTTTCCTTGAGTATGCAAACTGCAACCCTTTGAACCAAAGACACTTGACTCACACTATGCCAAATCTTTTCTCAGCTGACACAATGAAAACACCAGCCACAAATCACAACTGTATTAGGGGAGCAACCAATCATAGAGTGCTTTGGGTGGGAAGGGACCTTAAAGCTCCCTTTAAAGCTCACCCGGTTCCAACCCCTCTGCCACAGGCTGGAACACCTTCCACTAGAGCAGGTTGCTCCATGCCCCTTCCAACCTCACCTTGAACACTGCCCGGGATGAGGCAGCCACAGCATCACCACGCTCACAGGGAAGAACTACCTAAGAGCTCACCTCGGCCTCCCCTCTGTGAGCAGAAGTTCTCTCTTTGCCATTCAGTTTTGCTGCATAATTTTCCTGTGAGAGACAGCACCCAGGTCCAGGCGGATGAGGGGACAGAGCAACGCCAGCACGGAACACGAGCGGGCAGCTCCACCAGCCAAGGAGGCACACAAAGATCCAGCCCGCACCAAGCTCATTTCCTCAGAGCTTGCTGCACTAGCCCCGGAGGGGTTACACAACAAAAGCAAATCTCCGGATAACCACTCAGTGTAATCTGTATGGACATTTCCATCATCAACCACCCAAAAGGCAAGAGGCTCTTCTTTCTCCTTAGTTTACCTTTACTCAGCTCTCCTTTCTACTTGCACCATTCCCCAAAATACTAAAGACAGAAGCTGGTTAACCCCTTACAAACTCCTGTTCTTTCCACAACTTAGTACAAACCACACATCTGAAACACTGTCATCCTTTACCACCCATTTTCAGGTACTAGGATGCCAAACATTACCTATGTGAGGAAGCCCCAAGGGGACAATGGATCTACATGGACGCTCAGTCTTTTGGTGTGTGCTTCAGGTTAGTGCAGTGGAATGAAACACAGTCTAATAAAAGGAGAGAACGTTACAGAAATGGGATCAATGAATATAGTCCATGCTTTACATAGCTTGCAAAAGCCAGGAAAAGCCACATTTCAAAGCACTTCTGCCCTTGGAGCTCAAGCCTCCCTCCTGTTAGTTTTATCTTGGCTTTATCTCCTGGGAAGAACTTGGAGAACCAGACACATTGACCTCCAAACCCCTTGCTATTTTACTCTTTTGAATTAAATACAAATTACAATAGCCATGAGGGTGCTGAGAAGAGCATGAGACAGCGCTCCACAGGCCATGCTGCACCCAGAGGTACACAGCATTAACTGTGCTCCAAGCACACTCACAGCCTCCAAACCAGAAAAGTGGTTTGAATCAGCAATTCCCATGCTCAGAGAAATACATCTGTGAAGCAGACGAAACACACACTGGTACGTATAAATGCTTTCCTTTTCCTCTGCTTTCTTCAGCTAGAAAGAACCTCATTCACCACTGTGGAGTCCCAGTGTATTAGCAGTCTGCCTCAGCGGTCTCCCAGTGTAAAGAACATGGAAATTAAGGGTTTGAAAACTGCGTCTTTTCCAAGCCAAATGGGTTCATTTAAGTCATTAATAGCTTTGCAGAAAATTACCCTGTGAAGATGATGGGGGGTGATATGTTAGAAACATTCTGAGCTAATTTACGAGTGCTGCATGTGGCCAGCCTGTAGAAACACTTTCCTCATGATTAACTAGAATCACTGGAAGGTTGATTGTATGCATGTGTTGATTAGGTTTAATTGCAGAGCTGCTGTGAAACTGAAGACCGCAGCAGACCATAGCAGCTCCTTGGAAACTCATAGCAAGAAATTTCAGGAGAAAAAGGTAGGGAAGTGAAGTAGGTACGTGGGATGCCACATTCCTCAGCCGTTCTGATGGGGCAGCGTTCCCACTGCTTCCACAGAGCTTTCCCACTTCCTATTTCAAAACACTTGTGTTTTCCTCATGCAGCGGTGGCAGTGTCATCTCTGTGCAATAGGTAACTCACCTGAGAGCTTCCATGAAACAGGGGTTTCATGGGTGGTTTCAAAACCAGAACAGAGGTAAGAGTGATGATGCGGTACACACCTACAACTTGTCAGCTTATTGACATGAAGCTGCTGTTCACACTGAAGCCTCTCTCTAACGCTCCCTTCTCATGGATTTCAGACACACTGCATAAATCCCAAGTAATGTTTCCCTATAGAAGTCACAACTGTGAGCACAGCATCTTTCCTCAGCCCGATTTACTGTACAGCATCACTTTAAAATGCCTCCTGTACTTTGGGGATATACGAGAACAAGTTTGCTTTATTTTTAGTTCTTTTTAAATACCAGCTATAACAGTACCAAAGACGTGAACAAACAGACAAACACACAGTGCACCCCTCGCCCCAAGAGGCCATAAGGCCTGAAACATGAAGATTTGAAGCATGCATTCTATTGCCAGTTACTGATCCTTGATCACATTTTAACTAAATCCCACAAGTAATAAGCAGTAATACAACAGAAACCAACGCAGTCTTTGGCAACCCCATTGTTCATTCTTTCCTTTATATGTTGGCATTCATCATCATCATCATCATCAAGAGAGCTCTGAGCTCAGTTTATCATTTGGATGGGTGAATAGCTGCACACGGAGGGATTAGCATCTATTTGAAATGCAACAGCAAACACAATTCCAAATTGGCAGCCTAGATCTTGTGCCTTCCTTTATTTCAATGAGACTATTCAACACGGTTCTGAAGTGTATTTTAGCTTCAACTTATTCCCATAGCTACACCTCTGTCCCTGTGGCACAGATACTCTCAGGGGGCAAAAGATCAACACCTACCATAAAAGCTTGATCCTAAGTTCTTAAGCATCACTTCCCAAGCTTTTCATAACACGCAGAACTTGGAGCATCATCAGGATTTGCTGATTCACTCTGACACACATCACTGGAAACCAGCGAGTGCTTTATTGAACCCTCTTTAGCTTTTCAGACTGGTTCCTCACCTGAGCAAGCTCAGTCCCAGGGAACACCAGACCTCTGCAGTGTTCACCTTGGAGATATGTGTCTTCCACAAGCGTAATCACCCAAGCCCACACTAGAGCTGTCCTCTGTGCTCCCAAATCAACTGCAAAGGAAACAAAGTGCCCTTTGCTGGAAGGGCACATGACATGTCACAGAGACACTAATTTATCACAAGTATCTGCTGACTAAATTGGCTGCACTCTAGAACATGGCTATTAACAGGACCCATCAGACTGCTTTAACATGAGGTAGACACCCACCTACCAAAGACAGGCAAGCAAAATGGTCAATGCAGAACATCCAACCGCTTCCCATGCCACAGAGGCACTGATTTATCACCATGTTAGAATTGCCCTACGTGGGAAGCCATAACATTCAGGTTCTTGCAGATAATGGTGGAAAATTTATACAGTATCAGGAAGTAAAAGGGCTATTTTGTCTTTCCTGATGAGAGGGACAAGAAGAAATGGCATGGTGATGGCAGCATGAACCTGGCACAGAGATGCCCTGGCAGTGGCCTGGCATAGGCAGCTTGAGAGCTCATTGGCAGAGCTGGAGGGCAGGTTTCCCTTGGGAAAGACAAGTCATGCCAGGAAATATGCTGCAGTGTGGCTAAAGAGAGGATTAAATCCACTCTGGCAGAGGCCAAGCCGAAGGCACAGCTACCTGACCACTGTGGCAGAAACTGCTGTGGAAATACTCATCCACTAACCGTTTCTTGGGGAGCACAACAGGAGAAGAGGAATTAAAAGCAGGAGTTAGCATAGCAGATTGCTCTGAAGGCAGCTGTTTACTCAGGACTGCTTCTGCGTACAGAAACCAGGCACAGTAGAGAAGGCTTTTATTTGGTTAATGCATTGAGAAGTGAACGCTTTTATTATCCCAGCTTTTACGACGTTAATCCTGCGAGAATAGCTGGACTGGAGCTATTTATCATCTGGCACTCTATACTTTGCTTCCATAGAAGGAAATTGAAAAGGCCAAGAAGGTTCAGCCAATTTGTCTTTTAATACCCTTTATTGGCTCATTAATGATTAATTCTGTTTAACACGCTGCCCTAGATCCTAAATTCACAATGGTTCAATGTAGATGAAAGGTTTCGAATCCCCATCTCTCTTCCCTCTTCTCTTCTGCTTCCTGTGCCTATGTAGAAACCCCTCTTGCTGCTGTTCAACACACTGCTGTCACAGGAAATCATCCACGACACAAAAAAACATCTTCTGAACATTAAATGGAGCAAAAAAGGACACAAGCAAAGCTCACAACCCAACCCAGTCCTGGAGAGCCACAGTGAAGGACCCTCTCTATAATGAGAATAGCTGCCACTGCTTAGCCACTAACTCTAAGCTAACTTATTTATGCCTATCACTGCACTACTGCAGTGCTGCAGCATTCAGCTCTGTTATCAAGTTCTTCTTTTGGAAGTAACATGGCTTTATTTCTTTAACGTATCATTAAAAGCAGCAAATTTTACTGTTCCAGAACAAGAAATCAAAGCGAAGTCTTCGAAACATCATGTTAACAAGAACACTGTTCATCTGAACATTGCCTTTGGATTAAAGGAAGCTACAGCCCTGATCACAGTGGTCTTCACAAGTTCCACAGCAGCTTAACAGCACTGCATTCATCAATACACTGTCCTATCTGTGATAATATGTGTAAGAATATTCTGCCTGCATCAGGTTTCTTCCAGGGTTTCAGTTAATCCCTCCACAGTATTTCCTGAAGCCATAGAAGAATCAGGTGAACAGGATAGGAGCCCTCAGCCCTTTGTCCTACCACAACTACAAACACACCATTTGTGGCCAATTCACCCATTCTGCATCTCACTTCTGTTTATAGATAAGGAAGGAAATAAATAACCACCTTCACACCATGCTTTGAGATCTCTGGAGTAATGATGCCATTTCTGTTCAGGATCTTTGCTAGTCTGCTTACCTTAGTACGCTTGTCAAGGCTGTAGCTCTACCATTCACCCCCAAATTAACATAATCATATGTAAATCATATGCAAAACAGGGGAAGTTCAGGTTAGCTATAACCCTGTGAGGGTGGTGAGGCACTGGAACAGGCTGCCCAAACAAGTGGCAAATGCTTCATCCCTGGCAGTGTTCAAGGCCATGCTAGACAACATGTGAGAGATCCCTGCTCATGGTAGGGGGTTGGAACTGGATGATCTCAAGGTCCTTTCCAACAAAAACCATTCTATGGTTCTATGAAATATGTAAATTCCAATACAGTGCAGTTAACCCAGCTGTTGTATTCATCTGAATCAAAGCAGCTCGGGGTTTTTTAATAATAACTTAAAAAAAAAAAAAAACAATAAAATCAGCCCAAACCACACAAAAAAAGACACCAGAAGAACTTCAATTCCTATATAGACCAGTAGTTTTGGTCTAAGGACACTGCCACCACCACTCTACACTTTACTCCCCTACAGGCATGGGTACCACAGCCAGGAAGGTTACTTAACTTCAGAGTTAATGGAGATCTTTGGAGGGGATTTAACACTTGAGGAGCTGGCTGGTCTCTAGCCAGGTGTCTGAATGTTATTAATTAAAGCATCACCTAGTTAGTATTGCTAAAAATACACTTCCACAATGGCGTGCTGAGTGTCTGCACTCAGCACATCACTTCAGACAGTTTCCCACTGTTACCTACCATTGGCAAATCTGCGCAAGAAAAAAGCATTGCCCAAATGTTTTTGTAGCTCTGTTGTCACACAGATGATCAACACTGTTGGAAATGCCCCTAGAGCTTCATAGCCCCCAACAATTCAGCACTGATTCTGCTTTTTCATTCTCTCCTCCTGCCTTGCTGTGATTCTCACTGCTATCAGACTGGAAAGGCTGAAAACTGGCTAAAACTGCTGGGTGTAACCAACAAAGTGCTGGTCCATGGCAACAGAAGGTTCCCAACAGGCACTGTGGGCCCTCTGATGGGACTTGGCCAGCTCCATTCTGTAAAGCAATGGCAGGGCTGCCCCACTTGATCCCTTTATGCAGCAAGGGATCTTTCAGGTCTAAAGTCATACTTTTCCTTCCATTCTCACCACTACAGACATGGGCAAGCCCCTCTCCACGTTTCCCGCAGCCCCTTCAGGCACTGGAGCTGCTCTCAGCTCTCCCCTTCAGGACCCTTCTCTTCTCCATCCTGCCCCAGCCCAGCTCTCTCAGCCTGGCTCCAGAGCAGAGCTGCTCCAGCCCTCGCAGCATCTCCATGTCCCTTCTTGTGCTGTTGTCCCAGAGGTGGATCAGGACTGAAAGGAGGGGTTCCCCTCCAGAGCACAGCAGAGGGGGAGAATCCCCTCCTTTGACTGCTGCTCACACTAAACATGCTGGATCACACTTTGGTCTCACTGCACAGGAATTCACAAGCAATAACACTGAAACAATCTGGTTTATAGAAAACTGCAGAATTCCTAATTATGCTACTGTATGTATGCCAGCTGCACATAAAGATACACCCCTCACCCCCAACTGCTTTGAAACAGGCAGTAAACCATAACCTACGTAGTCTATCTGAAGTGCAAGGAGAAACCTAACACCTGCCTGCCTTTGTCTGGATTCATTATCCACTTTCTTTATATATTCTGAGGAGCTGAGAGGGCACCCAAGATAAATAGCTTATAATCATCTGATATCTTCATGTGACCTCCTCTCTGCAATTTGCATCGGCTTTGAGTTTCCAGATGAAGGCATCGAACAAAATAGAGCTAGGATTAATTTTAGCCTCCTCCTCGAGGCGACTCGCCGATACCAGAATAAGGCTATAATACTTGACTGAGCAGAGTATTTTCCTTGCCAACATCATCTGTTTCAGGCTTCTCCGGCCTGAAATAAAGCACACAAAAACAATCCCAAGCAAAGGAATGGTGTGAGCTTTGGGAGCAGAGGACGAATGAAAATAGCATCCTTCCCCCTGCTTTGTCAATCGGGATCCAGAGCACGCACCTGCAGGGCAGCCTGCGCAGTACAGAGGTGAACATGACATTCCTTAAAGCCTGGCAGAAGATGGTTCAACCGCAGTTTTGGCATGTTGATAGAACAGATTTCCCTGGTTTCTAACTTCCACGTACTTGCAGTAGTAAGACCGTAGGAAGCTTTAATACCACAGGGAACAAAGGTCTTTGTGCAGTGGCACCCTTCAGTCCAACTCACCACTAGCTGCCCATACAGAACTGAACATCGCTCCATTAATTCTCGCCTGTACTCCACAGGAGAGTTCATACAGCTTTGAGACTATATTACCCTGATATTTTAGAGACACTTGATGAGAACTGCTCTAAAGAAAACAATCAAGCTTTTCTGAATCTTCACCATAGAGAAAAAGAGCCCAATTCCAGCCCCTCCTACACATTAACAACCTGTCTGCGCTCCTGAACAGGCTCCCTTTGAGTTCTAGCCATGAAACTTCCAAAAACGAGTTCATATTCTATACCTTTCAGTGTCCTTGCCAGCCAAAATCCTATCAGGTATGTTTATAAAGACATTTGGTTACAGGCAGTTTCCAGAACAATACAAAACCTCCTGCGGTAGCACGGTCGTGCTATTCCAGCAGTGTAACAAAGAGCTGAAAGAGGAAAGTGCTGAATGAGCAAGGTGGTTGAGACAAGGGATGAGCACGGGGCTGAGGATGCATTTTGAGAGCATCCAAACTGCACCGGGAAGGAGCCTGAAAACTGATTTCTGTAACTGCCACATTGCTGAGGGCTTTGGTCCATGTCAAAGCCATGGGCTCGGCTTACACGGAAGCAAGGTCACACTGTGGTGGCACAAGTGAGACTTCGCTCCTCATCCATGGGGCAGCCTGACCTTTCCTGTATGCCACAAATCAACCTCCCAGGAAAACTCGGGCAACTTCTCACCTCTGCCACAGAAATAGCAGAGAACTTCCTTGTGTCCATTCGACACACAGAAAACAGCAGCGCTCCTTCCATTCCCACAGGCACGTTCCATAGGAATTGATGTGTGGGAAGAACTTCATTTCATACATTGGAGGATTGCTGAGTATTTGAAGACCTAGCAGGAGTTGTTGGGATGCTTCACTCCTGAGCCTGGGGGAGGTTACCCTGGAACATTATCCAGCTTTCTTGGGTTCCTCTTCTCTCTAGGGCTTTATCCCTCAGTACTCTACAAGCAGATACATTACATGAGCTTTCTCTTGCTGTGGATTACTGCTTGGCTCTAGCGGGACTTGACTGCTGCCTTGTAAGGGAACTTCAGGGGATCATGTTTTGAACTACTATGCTCTAATGAGGCTTTCCAACAGAGTCTACGTTTTCAATACTTGAGAGAGAATGAAGAGGGATGAAACCTGGGGCAAAAAAGACACAGGAGCAGGAACAGTATCCCAGCTCAACACAAGCAGAATAGGATGCTGTCTTACCAGCAACAATGTGAACAAAGAGGATAAGGAAGTTGGTGAAATCGGCAGATAAATTCAATAGACAAAACTGTCCTTGCTCATTGCAGGAGGGTTTAACTAGATGACCTTTTAAGGTCCCTCCCAACCCAAACTATTCTAACATTCTATCAAGTCAATGGGAAAACTTGGCACAAGGAGATGTGTCTTAGTAAGCTATAGAAAGGATGAGGAAAATGAAACACTGAAGGACAGAGCAAAAGCAAGTCAGCCCCATGGGGAGGGATGAGCACGACTGTGAGAAAGCATGAAAGGCAGCAGGGCCACCAGATGAAATCACTGTCACACCCAAAACCAGCAGAAATCAGTGACTTAAACTGCAAAAGCATTGGAATAACATTGCCCTAAAGCTGCCCTGCTTGGGCTGGCAGGACCTGAGGACAGAGAGGGCTTTCTGGAGGGCAGCCTTGCTTCCAAACACCCAGCAGCTGGTGCTGGCTGGTGCTGCGGCTCCTCCAGCCCTAATGGTGCCACGATAGCATCTCACACCCCTGCTGCTGCCAAAGCTGAGACATTTGACTTCACCCCTGCTCCATCAGCCCAGGGCCCCCATGCTGGGTGCCCAGCCCTGGGAAAGGGGCAGCAGCTCTGGGGTGTGAGATGCTGCATAGCACACATATATGTGCATAGCTGCAATAATAGCCAGGCTCACCAGCAGCTTCACCCCTTCCCATAGAGACCTGGAAACCGCATTACTGTAAGGGATGGCTGTGACATTTTAGGCCAGAATGAATAGAAGACCTTGACTGTAATCCTAGACTTCTACAGCCATCAAACCCTTGTCTTCAGAGGTGCCAGGATTTCACCCATGACATTCAGACGGCCCTGATGCTTGCAACCCACCTCCTGAGAACAGCCACTGCTGCAGCAGCAATACCCTAAAGTCCAATCACTGCTGACCAAAGGGAGCACATGCCTGCTTAAAGGCTGCTACAAATGTGGTTTGAGGCTTTTGTTTAGGAGTTTTTTAAAACACAAACATATTTAATACTTAAGAGTTCTTTAGAAGGTATTTAAGGAAGTAAAAGTAAAGCCGCACAACAGCAGGATGATCTTTGGAAAGCTTCAGTGAAATACAGTGTGCATTAGTTTGTCTTTCTTGACGTAAAAGATTTGTTATATTTATGGACTGAGGGGAAGAAAAAGCAACTACAATCTGTCCCAATGTAAAGAATCTGTGAAATGGTACAAAGAAATTAGGTAAAAGGCTGGAATCTCCTCATTTTTTAAATGCAACATGTAAATGTAATTGTGGAGCTCCCGAGCTATGTGGAAATAGCGATCCCATTGCTACATGAAACACTTCTGCATATGCTGCAGCAGATTAAAACCACCAAACAGACACATGTGCCTTTGCTTTGCCTATGGGACACGGTCTCAAAAGCCTCAAAAAGGATCTCAGGATTGAGCAGAAGCCATTAAGAATTTAGGTTGCAATATAATAAGAGATGAATACTGGCATATCGATAGCGATGGAATGGTTGGTTTCAGTGCGTCAAAGAATACAAATTAACAAAGCCAATGAAAACCAAGCTAATACTCCTTTTTTATGTCCTGTATATGGACAAAGGTAAGTTTTGAAGGTCAAAGAGTTTATCAGATAAAATGAAGAACATACACTATAGCGCTCCTACAAGAGAAAAAACTCTCAAGCTATTCTTTCCCTATAAATCACATCAATAGAACACCACATGAGCTTCTAAGAGTTTTCAGAGCTACAGACTGAATACCAAACTCAATTCACTCCCCTGAATTTCTGGTAGTAGGGTAGGAGGTCTGATTCTGCACAGCACAGTGTACTTCTCTCCTATTATTATATATACGATCTTCTTTTTTGGGGTGGGGAATGAAGAGCCGAGTAAGCTATCAGTTTTCATGGCATTTATTTCCTGTTATTCCTTTCAAAGTATTTCATCTCTTCCTCAAATTAGTTCTGTATGGAAGAACATAATTTAAAAGGAACTGGCAGGCCTATAAATCACACCTTGTTTTACATACACTTCATCAGAAGCTACAAGTCTACTACTTCATTTCCAATCAATTAAATACTAGTGAAATCCATTACAACAGCGTGCACAGAATAAACGTGAAGACTAAAATCTGAGTAAAACCTTGAGTAAAAGCTGTCACTAAACCAGGAATTGTCTGAATCTTCTTTCAAATTTGTGCTAATTCTGTAGATTAAGCTTTCTTTTAAAAAGCAATTTACTTCTCTGAAATAACAGAGAAAAAACACCCGACTTAAGATATTGTACTATTGATGGAGTATATACATATATATATATACACATACACCTCACTAACAGCATTGGATTGATTCAGTTACAGAGTGTATACTTACTGAAAATGGACAAATCACTTTAACTTCTACTTCCTGAATGCTTTAAAGCATCTTGCCATGAGCAATATACAAAGAAATCATCATGAAATTCAGTTAATAACTTTGATCATATAATGCTTTTTCCCCCCACAAGCAGGTTACTTTCTCCGCTCTAAATAAAACTGATTTATCAAGCACAAGATTATTTGTTCAGCTTTTATCTCACTTCTGAATAAATGCACACAGAAACTTCATTGTGAAACCAACATGCTACTAAGGCAACCCAGAAACATCTTTTCAAGGCCTCAAAGAACATTAAATGTCACTTAATGGGACCTACAAACAAACGGTTATCAACTTTAATGAGAACACTCATAGCATCGCTCCGAAACCATTTCTTCACCCATGTTTACCTGCTCCCTGACAAGTGAAAATAGGATGTGTGGGTTTAGTATTGGGTATTTAAATTAAGCCTAAAAAAGAATCCCATCTATGACCAAGCATTCTATAATTAACATGTGTTTACACATGCGGCTCTATCAAAAGTACCTACGCACTAATCTCTAGAAATGTGAATTTGGATCTTTCTATTAACTAATCTACTGAACACATTTTCCAAGCTCTTGGCAAAAGGTCATTTCATTAGCAGCAAACTCTGGCTGTAAGAACACCCGACCGTGTTACATTGCTCCAGTTACTTGCTGAATACTAGCACCAAGGCTTAGGAGAGGGGGAGGAAAAAGAATCAGGGGGGAAAGGCACTATTTGTCTAAATAGTTTTACAGTAGATACAATCTTCCTCCTCCAAAAGCTTTTCAGATTTCTCTGTCTGGTGTGAACTACCTACCACAAGCACACTACAAGTTTAGGATAGAATGACAACTGTACTATAATGCTACACAAAACAGAACAGAGCATAGACACTGTGGAGTGAGCAGATGAACAGCACTGGTTCATTTAACCTTATGCATTACAAGAAGCCTTGCACAATGGCAATCCAGTACTATAATATGACACAACCAGGTCCATTTCTCCTGGATTAACAGACCCCCAAAGGACCTACGTGCATGCAGTTGTGGCAGAAACACAGGCAGGGCACCAACAGGGACACAGCTCGGACCTGGAAGGCTTCCCTTCTCCTCAGATGCAGCAGTCATTCCTTAAAGATATTTACTCGGCATCTACAGGACTCTTGGCTGTACTGCCAGTGATGTTTCAAGATGTGCTTCAAAGCATGCTTTTCCCACTTGTTTCATTTGCATAGGCAGCACCCTTATTTACTAACCAATAAATCTCCAAGGTAGCTTCCCAACCCCAGAACTGAGCTGCATCATCTCCTTATCCGGAGATCGCCCTTGATGAGAAGGCAGCCATGCATTTTGTGAGAGCAACCATGTTCATACCATACCTCCCGTTGTGCTTCTCCCATTGCCCATGGACAAAGAGATAGTTTCTAAACTGCATCTGCTGCTTGTTAAAAGCACAAGCTTCAGAATCACCCTGCCAAGCTGTACAATCTCTGTTCTGTATTCATTCAAAATAGCCTTTTTGATCATAGTCAACATAAATAGGACGAAAGGAAGTCCTATTTACAAAGGAAAAGGCTGAATTAAATGAGACCTTCAGAAGTTCTTCCCTATGAGGGTGCTGAAGCACTGGCACAGCTTGCTCAGAAAAGGTTTGGTCAAGAGCTTTTCCACGGTCTTCCAAAGATCCACAGACTTGGGGATGAGAATGGGGCAACCCACTGCAAGCGAGGCCAGATGCCAAGGCACCTTCAGGAAAGAGCAGTAGTAAAGACTTATAGAAGGAAACACCTGCATTTGCCAACAGAGAGAAGTAACACAGAGGCGTTAAGACAAAGACAGAAAATCCATTCATTTTTAGGGTACTGAAAACAAGTAAAAAAAAGCAGGAAAAAGTGATTTCCACACTAAACACCACCAGCCGCAACAACTAAGAAGAAAGTTTTCCTAGCTCTTCCCAGCCAAAGCTGACGTAAGAACAGACCCAGCCCTCTCTTTGTGACATTCTTCTGAGGCATTACTGCAGTCTGTAGACTCCCTAAGAAATACACATTTTAATTTAGCTTTCAATGTCAAATAACTGATTTCCAGTACATTTCCCACAGCAATCCATACATTCCCTGCCTATTTTTAGACGCGCGATCGCTCGCAGCTCTTTGCCGCTGCAGTATACATTATACTGCAAAATTACCATGTCAACAAATAACTTTTCCCTACTTGTAAACAGTGTCTCTTTGTGCACTGGCAGATGTCTGCCAAATTATGCTTTTACTCATCAAGATGTTCATTGGAAACACAGCAGTAAGATACAACCCTCTTGCACAACAAGCGCTAACAAAAGGCTTGATGGAAAATGACTCCCCCAAAATACTCGTATCTCAGCAGTAAAAGACAGTTCTGAGAACTGGTGTGCTAGCAAGGGATCTCAGGCCTTAACAAACAGGATGTGCAACTCAAAATCGAGCAACCTGCTCTAGTGGAAGGTGTCCCTGCCCATGGCAGGGTGTTGGAAGTGGAGGAGCTTGAAGGTCCTTTCCAACGCAAATCATTCCGTGAACCTATGAAAAGCAATCAATAAGTAGGAGCCAGATTCTCATAAAATGGGTCCTAGAGTACACACATAAAACATGTAGATGCATGCCATTATACCTGCACATACACTGAGCTGCAAACACAAACAAGCAGCACTTGAATTCATGCCTTTTTAGGTATATAGAGGTCAAATGGTGCCAAAATGCTTGTCCCATCGATGTGCATGCTTCTGCCCATGAACTGACCCCAAAGGGAGCATGATGTGCAATGGACTTTCTAGACAGGCAGGGTGTAAACTCATTGTCCCACCATCCAAAAAAGAAGGTTTCACTGATTTGCATCACCAGCACCTACACAGAAGTAAATGAGCAAGGAATGCCTACCGGTACAAAGAGAGCAACCCACTCCTCCCAAACCTAACTGAACACTGATAGGAGCAAGGGTGGACGTATGAGAAGCAGGTCAGAACACATCTATGTGCTGGTCCAATACCACAAACCAGAAGGAAGGAGGGGGATGCTTGCTATAAAAGGCAGGAAAAGGGTGACGAGGCCATGTGGATGAAGGAAAAGCTACAGTTACTGCTGGCAGTGCCAAAAGGAACACAAGGAACTAAAATTGTACGGCCTTTATTTTTAAGCACACGCACTACAATGGAAGATTAATTAAAAGGACCCATTTTCATCCTATGCGGGTTCCGTTTACTGCTGCATTATCATGGCTCTCCACAGCATATGTATTCAACGTATGAGAAAGAGATTAGCTACGTATGAAAACTAACCACAGAAAACTGAAGAGTAAATGTGAACCAAGTAAGTGACAGCACAACTGAAAAGCTGAATCAGATGCGTGGTCACAGAAACCAGTTCAATAAAGCAGCTAGTCTTAAACTAGCCTCCCCATGGGCACTTGATCGGTTTATGTACTCAACAGCAGCCATGCAAATGTAGTTGTAAAACAACAGAGAAGTGAGAGCGATTCAGAAACACAAGCACAAGAAAGGCCCTGTTCCACCCAGAAACCCTCCTAAAACTGGAAACCATTCAATGGAAGCTGCAGAAGTTGGTTCACGTCACAGGAATCCAGATCTTGCAACAAAGAGTAGGATTTAATATCCTGCCAGCTAATATCCTTCTGTGAAACATAGGACTGGCAACAAAGAGCTCGATCCAATATTCTTCTATTGAAGCACCAAATGAAATCTTCACGTCCCAAAGAGGACAAAGCAGCTCTCTGCCCTGAACAATAGCTACCCTCCATTTGCATTTGAAATTCTCTAATCTAAGTATGATCTGAGTGTGACTCCTTGAGCAATCAGCCTCAAGTATGTTGTTATTTTCTAAGTGAACAGGACAAAACGCACACAAGCAGGAGAGGGATGCACCTTTAACCAATGATTATTGACTTGAAAACAAAGACAACAAGGACGTCCCACCAACAGCACTCAAGTGCCTGACTCAATCACAGAGTTATCCAAGAATGCCTTGGATGGATACATTGAGTACCTGCAGGTAAATGGTAAATCCTTTATCAGTTAACAGAAATGGGGACAGGCTATATAAAACTTGAGTCGTTTATAGTTTATTTAGCTGTTTTAAATGCCCATCAGCAATCTGTCTCTAGTTTCCACACACCACCTTGACAAAGTGCATGCATAATAGCTTCTGTTCAAACCCACGTGCTCATTCAGTTGTGGGTTTTGGCCGCTTTTTTGACTAGTCACACCCTCTCAATGCTTTTAAAAACAAGATCTCTCAAAGTTGCCAATAGCTCTTCCAAATGCTTGTCTTTGCTGAATAAGCCTCCCAGTTTCTATATTCAGAGCACAACTGATGCAGAAGACTCTCAACACCCACTAAACTTGAATAATTTATGCTCTTACAGTCTTGTATGGCAAGATACAAAGTGACTTAATCATGAGGTATTCATAGCATTCTCCTGCACAGAAGTATGAAACCTGCTGAAAAATATCATTCCAACACAAGTCCTCAAGCAGAACGTTCCACAGAGGAGATGGATTTGAGGTTTCATTAAACATTCAGGGCAAGGCACAAAAACACTGGGGTTTGTATGGCTGCTTGCCTGGACGGTTGGACAATTCATCATTGAGCACATTCCAGTTCCGGACAGCAGCTGAGAAACCAGAATAGGTTGCTTTAATATTAATTCCTGTGTCTGCCTGGTGCCTGTTGTATCTCATAGGACTTTCCAAGCACAATTCAAACTTAAAGTTGTTCTTTACTGCTTCAGCATCTCCTGTGAACCCACCTACACCATGGCTAAACTTCACTGCATGGACACTACTTGCTAAAAAGAGAAACATGGTATGACAGCAGCACCGAGACATTTCTTTGCTTCACTTTCAGATAAGCAAAGCAAGCAAATCTTAGAAACACAGAATGGTTTGGATTGGAAAGGACCTAAAGGTCATCCAGGTCCAACCCCTGCCATGGGCAGACACCTCACACAAGACCATGTCAGCAAAGGCTCTGTCCAACCTGGCCTTGAACATTGCCAGGGATGGAGCATTCACCATTTCTTTGGACAATCTACGCCAGGGCCTCACCACCCTCACAGTAAAGAACTTCTGCCTTATATCTAACCTGAAATCCACCTGTTTAAGTGTCACTTGTGGCCTGAGACACAAGCTACTGCAGCAGATCACAAGGGAGCTGTAGAAGAACCTTATCTTTGGGCTCTCTGTTCAGTTTTGGATAGTTTTTCCATGAGACACGTAGGTGCTAGTACTCAAACAGCACTGATTTTCTGTGGCTGTTGGATGCCATGCTGTCTGTGAGGAAAGCCTCCCTACAGAGGTGCTTTGTTCCTCTAAGCACTTTAAAGGTTTATGAAAGTGGAGATTAGAAACATGTATGTGATTACCTGTTACACAAGTTGGTTTTGGAAGCATGCTGAGTTTAATGATATCTCAGTGGAACAAAATGAAACAAATCACTAATCACGGTCACCAAAAAAAGTCTTACGTCAAAATATTTCCTCATTCATTCCTTGGGGTTTTGCAAATTAAAAATGGTTTAACCTGCTTTATGTGCAGTTAATCAACTCATTAAAAAAAGATACTGATATCAAAAGTGCCCCAGAACAAAGCAACACACCAGAAGCCTGACTAACTGTCCAACACTACATCTGAGCCGCTGCAGGTCAGTGGATAAGACAACGGCCTGAGAGCCAGGGGACATGGACATAAAAGCTTATGTCCTATGTCAGGCAGAGGTTCACTCCAGTCCATTCTGCATCAACAGCAAGTGCCGGGAGAGCAGTAAGTGCTGAGGATGCATGAACCCATCTCCTCCTGTGCCTAGATCATCACCTCCCTCAGCTATTCAGGTGTATCTGTGTGGCACTGAACAGTCACCAGCAGATCTGCTGCATCCTGCCACTATGTGCTGCGATGTCCTACAGTTCACTTGGCCTTTTTTCTTCTCCTGCCCTCCCCTTTCTTCTGGCCTATCTGTTTAAACAGATAAATAAATCTATTAACTTTCCAAGGCAATGACCATCTCTTACATGGCTGCATTCATATAATACCTTCTTCAACCCAGCCCTTATCTCAGCTAAAGCCTCCAAGAGTTATGATCTCTAGTAAGACGTATGTGTTAAGCAAATAGACGAGGAGGCTGGATGCGTACACTACTATAAGGTGGTAATTAACTGGCAACTGGCAAGTACCCAAGGTCTGCCATAAAAGTCACTGGGTTGGCCTAAACAGGAAAACTAAGCTCTTTTTTATTAACTGCATGCAAGGCTATTTCTATTTCAGTTCTCAGTTAACACCATGGCTTTGTGGTTTCCCAAAGCATCTTTTAGTATTTCTCTTTTGCTGTGACATCTGGCAGCACATCTTCAATATCCCCTTAGAGCAGATATGGATGTCAGTATTCAGTTCAATATCTGGACTACAATCACATTGACTAGCTCCTCCATCTGTGAGTGCTTCCATCACTTCCCCTAGCTATTCCCACAGAAGAAGGTAGGAGCAACAGCACTTGCCTTCAGGCACATGAATATTTGCTAGGTAGAAACTTTAAGGATTGACACCTAAATTAACAACATCATTGACAAAATTCCATGGAAAGCAATGTCCTCTAGGCTTTTATAATGGAAAAGCTTTTAAGAAATGGACTCTAATTGGCTGAACTCAGTTATGCTACCCACTGTTGTGGAGCAAAGATCTTAGGGTCTTATTTTAGCATCTGCTGCACTTCAGAATAGTGTCTTTGACAAAAAACTACTCAGCTTGTCACCCAATAGGCCTTTCTCATTCCGTATAAAGCCACTACCAACTAGCTGTTACCCTACACTGAGTCAATACCGTACCACACAAGTAATACTTTAGGTTCAACACCAAACGACCAACAGCGTCCTACTCTTCCAAAGTTAATAACAGAACAGGCCTGGGGACAGAGCAGCTAAGAGGGGAACAAACCAGCTTTTATAGCAGCATAAATGAGTACAAAGTTAATGCTGGAAATCCCTCCGGATTATTAATCACCTGTCCACAAAGCAGCAGCACCTCTGTGGGACCCAGCTACAGAGAGTAGAAGATTTACTCATTAAACAGCAATACATGCACAATAATTATAGTTATCGCACCACCAGGCTTCCTGTCCCAATTATTTCTAGGCATCATTTTTACACCTTCAAATGCAACAAAAACAGCAAAGGGCTTTGTTATAGTTGTTCTTACTGATTTTCCCTACAGGAATTTTCACAGCTTGATGGAGAACTAGAGGCAGTGTGAATGCAAGCCAGGGCTGAACACTGTTACACAAACGTGACCTTGAAGGCACAGAGCCAAAAGGGAGCTGCTTCGTTTATTCACTTCTACTGGGATGTGTGCTTATTTGAGAATATGAATACCCTCTGGATGACCAGACTAGCGATGAACTGTCCAATGGTACCCATTGTGAAAAGGTGCTACTTAAACTGAGGCTTCTAGTTGTCCCATCCAACCCATTTTAGGGACACAAGCATCAGCCTAAATCATGCATTTCTGTAATGGTGAAAAACACAGTTCAAGCTTTAAAGCCATCTAAAGATGAACTCATCGGGAAAGAAACACACTCTGCTACCTACCCAAAAGCTGTTGAGTCAGCATGGGAAAATCCCAGTCATCAGTTATTTGTTCTGTTAAATGAATTAGAACAACATTTGTGAAGTCTCAAGAAGCAGAAGCTCTGCAGTTCCTCCTCTGCTCAGCAGCAGCCAAATCCTGGCAATCAGCACAGAGCCCAAGCCCCCCCATCCTTACCACTGATCTACAGAGGGGACAAAGAACCATAGAACGATAGAGTGGTTTGGGTTGGAAGGGACCACAAAGCTCATCCAGTCCCAGTGTGGGAAAATGATCTCAGCCTAATCATTTGAATGAATGCAGTCCTGAGCAGACACACCGGTCCTGCAGCATCCCCTGACAGAACCCAGAGCACGCCACCGCATCCCACACCATTCTGCTCACAGCAGCATCATATCCCTGCCCCAATTTATAGGCATGACATGTGAGTCTGGTAATGCCTCACCAGCCACAGTCTTCCCAGTCTATGAGAGACAGATGATGTAGAAATTAAGCAAAACCATCTCGGCTTCTTCAGGCTCTCATAGTGCGTCCTTATCAGCAGATCTCCCTCACTGAAGATCCCTCTACATGCTTCTGGCTTAGCAACATATTGAAATGCAGCTCACCTCTCCCTGGGTATGAGGCTTTCCGATTCCTTTTCAGACAAGGGATCAGAAAGAGTAAGGAGGAAAGAAAAAACTCAACTAGGATAAGATCCAAACACTGCCAAAATCAATAGAAGCCTCTCTATTAACTTCAGTGGGGTTTTGATGTAGCAGAGAGAAGTCAAATAGACTGAATGGCAAGCAAATTGATTTGTTAGACGCTCAGATACCACGGTGAATGATGCCTTGGGCAGAGACTGGAGATTACTGATCTCCACTCACTATGATTTTCATATATTATACATCACACACACACATATGCAGATCTCCTAAAAGGTACTCTAAAAAACACCACAATAAAGGCATTCTGCATTACCTCATTAAGCATGTCAAAAAGTACTCAAGAGAAAACACCACCCTTCATCTCCACTTTCGCCTCCAATATAAGACGTCCCCATTACTTTCAAGTAGCAATAGGCCGGTTATAGAACAAGTGAGACTTTCGCATTGAAAACAGAGCAGCAACAATTACTTGTTAAACTGTGAAAATACGATGAAATTGAGTCTAATTTTGAATGCACACAGAAGCAAAATAAATCTGACCTTTTTTCTAATTCACTTATCTTAGCAAGCACACCTTCTCATTGAGTATTGAAAGACTTTTCCAGGTGTTAAGGAGAAACAGGACTACAATGAAAGAACAATTTCGGCGGGTCTGAAAAGGAGCTTCTGAAGTACGGCATGGTAATAAGAGAAGAAAGAAGTCTGTCATTACAGGTCTTGGTCAAGAAATCCAGACAGAAGTGCCTGGTACATCATTATCATTGCTGTCTGTACTCCATCCTTACGGCTCATATGTTACTGCTAATATCACTTCATCCATGGTAACCCTCCCCTGAGCATCTCTTGCTCAGAATAAGCAGGAAATTGAAAAGTTCAAAGCCAACAAAGTTTGGCTTTAACTCAAAGGACCACTCCTGCGCCTGTGATTTTGCCACCATTGCTCTCATGCTATTCAGGACTGGGTTTCTTGTGATAAAGGCCATATCCCAGAAAGGAATAGCATTATTGTTTAGATATTGTTGCCAGTTAAACCAACAAACTACTCCATCACATCATGGCCTCTTGTGTTTTAAGCACACTTTATAAGACAGATGGTGCTGCTACCACTTGTGCTACTCTAAATGGTAATGCCTTTGCCTTTCCCAACAGGAGGAAGTGAGCCTGAACTACCCAAGTCTGACAGAATCTGACTATTTCTACCTCAGAGACTGATTGAACATAGGAAAAGCAGTGCTTGCCCCATTAAAACTTTGTTCCTCTGAGTCATTTCTAAGTCCCATTCATTGATTTTCACATTCGTACAACACCCACAGCAGTGTCGTGTGTGAAGTGCCTGATTCACTGGCCTCATTTACTCATGAATCACTCCTGTCTTTGGGGGCCACACCACAAGCTCCCTCTCAACATAAATTTTACATTCTCTACTTTTAAGTGACCCCATAACTGCTGTAATCTCCCCATGACACACAGGGAAACTGTTCTTCCACCATCTCTTTCCCAGCAGCTCAGCACCAACTGCTTCACACTGTGTATCAGTGGCTCCATGGCTTGGCCCAGGAGCTTTGCCCTCCACAACTGCCCTAAGTGTTTTCATAATCCCAAAATGGTTTGGATTGAAGGGACCTTAAAGCTCCTCCAGCTCCAACCCCTGCCACGGGCAGGGACACCTTCCATAGAGCAGCTTGCTCCAAG
>JASSUY010007153.1:17500-82105 GCA_032466535.1 Forpus xanthops | reverse complement strand
TGGTAGCAGTAGTGATTTATGTTATACCTTAATTACTAAACTGTTCTTATCTCAACCTGTGGGAGTTGCATTCTTTCGATTCTCCTTCCCATCCCCTCAGACTGAGGAAGAAAGAGGGGGAAGTGAGCAGAACTGTTTTAGAGCCTCAAACCATGACACACTGCCATTAGCTTGTGAGCTGGTAACCAGAAAGAACAGCAAACCCTCAGTGCTCTTTAACTCCCCAAGCTCATAGAGCACACCTCTCATCACAAGCCTCTATCTTGTGTGATCTTTGATTTATTAACAGGGCCCACTCACCCAGCCAGCACACTACACCTAGTTAGAGCTCACTGGGGACAACCACATCTTCCCAGCAGTGACTGCAAGTCCTTTTACAATAAATAAATTTCAAAAACAATGGAAGTCCAGAACATATTCAGCAGCCACAATTTGCCACTGAACTTAAAATCATAGCATCAGAGAATGGTTCAGGTTGGAATGGATATTAAGATCTGGCTCTACCCCCCTGCCACTGGCAGGGACACCTTCCTCTAGAGCAGCTTGCTCCAAGACCCTGTGCCAACCTGGCCTTGAACGCTGCCAGGGATGAGACTGCTATAGCTTCTCTGGGCACCCTGTTTCAGTTCCTCACCACCCTTACAGTAATTAACTTCTTATATCTAACCTAAACTTTCCCTGTTTAAGCTTTAAACAATTACTCCTTGTCTTATCACTACAGTTAATATTAGCACACATTGTGACTGAAAGTATATAATGCCATCAGTAGAGTAGACCTTGACATAAACAACCTTTTCTGCTTCATCAGTCTCGCAGGCTTTGTGGTTTTAGCATTGCTGAAAGGACCAACTAAAGAATTGCCAGTAGAAAACATCCATAAAAAAGTCAAGAGTCGTTTGCTTTATGCCATAAAACTTTCTATAGGGTTTCTTTCTCCTCTTTGGAACAGCCCTCAAAACAGGCTGTAGGAGAGTAGCGTTGGGATGATTTTGCTTGTGTGCCAGGGTTTTTTGTTGTGTTTCCCCTGCAAAAACCACCCAAACAACCCTAGATGCCTAGTGCTGCATCAAACAAACCGTTACCATTCTCTAGAGAGAGCTAGCGCCTTTACTCAAAGAGAGCATTTGGGCAATGCTGTCAGGGTGTCTCACTTGGGATGAGAGCCACTCTTCTGCCACAGGCAAAGAATCTTCTCAGAGAAAATTGTCTTCAAATAGTTGTCTGGGAATCATAGAAGTTGCTTGTTTTGAAGGAGAAAGCTTTTTTGCTCAACTATTGCGAAAAGGAATTCACATGATTAAACTGAAAAGGATGCACTGGAGAGCTTACTGCTTCTGAGCTATCTTACCCTGCCTGTGAAAGTACATCGGGATAAGAAAGTGAAACAAATCAGGTGAGGTTTGAATCTGTCTCCTAGACAGTTAGCAGATACCAGTGATAGCATTAAGTTGCTAGCAGACACCTACATTGTTACACAGTTTAAGGATTTTTTGGGGGGGAACCAGGAGAAAACCCCTATAAATTAAGAGACTCAAAATGTGTAGAAATTGTGGTTGCTTTTTTTTCCTACATATTAAATATGAATTAATAAAAAGGTACATGTTCCTGAAGAAAAAAAAATGATTAGATATTCCTATTTTTATTTTTAAGTATACAAGGCCTGCAGTTCATTTACATTTTATTCCCCCCAAACCGTTGAGAATACTTTTAACAATGAGAAGTTAGTAGAATATATTGATTTAATGAAAGGTTGGTGTTCAGTACCAAACTTCACAATTCAGAAACGTAAGTTGTTTTACACTTACTTAGTGCTTTTTATTCCTGAGCAAGGATCAGATCACAAAAAGAAAACAAGTTCTGATACATAATGAAGTCATCAGAAAAGGCTATTTCAAAAATACTCATTACAAGCTAATAACAGAACTAAAAGTAGAAACCAATACACCAGGCTCTATTTAGCTGTTAATGAATATAGAAGCATAATGCAATCTACTACTGTTTGAAGACAGGCTACATAACATCCTTTTTACTCACGCAACACTGACACTTCCATAGGTAGCTGAGGTTTAAGGTCTTCAGTTTTCAACTAAAGCTTTCCTTTTCTAAAAGAAAAGAAACAATAACTCTACAGCTTCAACTCTATTCAAAAGCAAGGGTATCTGAAGTGTTAGCCCTCTTTAATATCATGCAGCTCTTTCACAGCTTGTACAACTTAATGTAATGTGGCATAGAAAGGCTTAAAATATATATTCTGCAAGTCACAGAAAATAGCAATCAGTTTGTTGATATTTGTTTAGATTTGGGTTTATTTTTATTTGAAAGAGAATTTACATAAAATTAAAGGCTTAAAAACTTTTATTGCTTGTTGCAGTAGTTAAAAATCCCTCAGACAAGTGTATAGGAATGTGATAAGGACTAATAATACTACTCAGACTAAAAAAAAGATTTATTAAAAAGAGAAGTTTCCTGCATATATCAGGCTCCTTCTGAAGGATGAGTTCATTTGTCACTTAAAATGGAATATTTATTAATAAGTATAAGGTTGACAGAGCTATATACAAATGTCAGAATGTATTTTATATGACTCTGTTCTAGACAATGCTAAACAAGAAATTAACACATGAACCTACTTAAAAATCAATAAAGACCAAAAACTTTACCTGAGAAAAGCTCTAATCAGATTAGAGCTTGGTACTAGGTCCTTTGGCCCTATATATAACGCATCCTTGTGCTTTGTGGGACTAAGGGAATCTCTTGTCCTGCTGGGCTGAACTGGTGATGAGGTTGGTTTCTTTTTCTCTTGCTTACTGTCAGCCAGTTGGCAACTCTCCTCACAAGCATGAGCTTCATTTAGTCAGGTTAAAACCTCTATTGCCTCTTCACAGTTGCTTCAAATTCACAGTTAGCTGGTGTGGTGTAAGGGGTGGGTGAATGGCCAAAATAATGACATGTACAGGTGTGTGCTCTTATTTGGTATTTGGATTAGTTTGGTTTTGGTTTGTTCTCAGAAAAGCCTAATTATGGTGGAAGCAATTTCTCTTTAATGTGGTATAGCCACCATTACTACCAAAATCAATAATCCGCATAGGAGAGATGTGTGTATGTAACAAGAGTAAAAATATACAAATCCTGCCTGCATCCAACTGGAAATACCACCAAATTACTGCTACTGCACTTCCTTAGAGCACATTGCTTCAAATGGCTGAGGGCCACAGGCCCTTCTCATGAAGCATCTATGCCTCATGCAGCTCAGGTGGGCATTTCCTCATTAGTCAGAGCTATATATTAGAAGTGGCAGAAAAGCCTCTGGTTGTTTAAGTACACTTGATGTTCTCTGGGGTGTATCAATTTGTTTTGCTTGATGTGCATTTATTATTATACTGATGTTATATTGATGTACAATGACTGAGGGAATCTGAGCTTCTCTGCAGAGTTGGTACAGGTATGATTGCTGTTGCATTACTGAGAAAGATAATCGTGGTGCAGTACTTCTTAGGCTATTCTGTGACTTGTTAATGCCCTGAACTGTATTTTCTGTAAGGTAAATACATAAATGAAATCTAGTTTTGGGTTGAAGATCTGAGTGTAGATAACTTTACTTTATACAGTGGTTCGAAGTTATATACCCAAGTAGTATTTTAATACAATGCTCCGCTGTATCTTTATGTATTCAGGTGCCTGTTGCTATTTAACATCTGGTTTTCTGGATTTGTAGATGCCTCAAAGGCACTTTAAAAGTTGGAATTGAGCCTGTAAGGTATGAACTTTGAGAGCCTAACCCACATCTGTGGCTTAGAATCAGCATCCTACTTCTGTCTTTCCACTGTCTGGAGAGTGACAAAAAGTTACACTGTATTACTATGGGCTGCATTAAAAAGTGTGGTAGGATTTCTCAGGGGTGTGTGTGCTTTAAGTGATTAAAAACCTAACAAATTGTTTTTATTTCAGGTCTGAAGCTGTATTTGGTTTTGGCTTTGTTGTAAAACACTGTGCATTAAATACTTGGTCCATTTTCTGTTTATTTTAATACTTTTTATTCTTCTTACTCAAATCTAAGCTTGCAGTGTCATGTAACAAAGACCCTAAAATTTGCTACGGTAGGTGAGCAACTTGTCACTTTGTTCACTGTTGCATTGTGATGCTTTTGTGGTATTTAACACTGTCATTTTAGCACTTCCACATTTCATTCTTCTCACCCCTCCAGAACTCTTTGTTGCTTAAAATGTCCTGGCTAAATTTACCCAAGAGATGTAACATCTCTGTATTAAGACCATTGACAACAAGGCATCGAGTTTCAGAGCTGCTCCCTGCTGACAAATCTACTCGTGGTGGTGTATCTGTGTGGAGTCCCATGCACTTGCTGCGCTAATTTGCTGTGCTCACTGATACTTTCATAGAACTTTTGAAGTAATTACTTCTTGCAGTACCAAGGGATTTCCAACATCCGGAGGGCATGTTGCTCAACTCAGTCATTGTCTGGGTGCATTGACACCCATTTTAAAGACCCTTGACTCTATTTTGTGTGACTGGCCTCATGATTGAGATCACATAATTACAATAATTAGGAAGCTCACCTCAGGATATTATCAGAGCAACCCACCCAAACCTAAGTCCATATGGTTTGAAATAGCTAATGAGTCAGTTAATGTGCTATGTCCTGGAGTAATGGACACTCAATATGGGAGTCATGAAGACATAATTTACCAACTTCCTGACTGATTAAGGTTTTCCATTTAGACAGTTCTCGTATTTTGCATTTCACAGTAAGTTTAAAGTATTAGAGGCTTTTAAACATATTAAATGTGGTTTTAAGCATGTTAAACAGAACAGAAGAAAGCAGCTAAAACTTTTTGTAAAAGGCAACAAATTAGTTATCTCTCCAAAGGAAATACGAAAAATTGGAGATCTTGGAGCTTTCATCTTAAATAGAATACTGCAAGCAAGTTATTTGAAGAGCTCTATTAAAGTACAGGCGATGGCAATGGCAATAGGTGACATACGCTTTAATGCCAAGTAGCCTGAATGATTGAATGAATGACTCCACACTTAGAGGAGCTGTTTTAGCCGCTGTAACTTTTCTGTCCAGTTTCTTTAACACTCACCTTGCTACCAATACTATGGAAATTTGTAATCAGTTATGCATATGGAACTGGCCAAAACAGTGCATTAATACCATGAGATCAAACCTTCCAGTGAGGAAAGCACCAAAAGCCCTGAAACAGGAAAGAAATTTTGTTTGGTTTTTGAATGAGGTGCAGAATCCATTTGTCCAGTTAGGATTCCTCTCTCCTAATGTGTTCCTGCTTTTGCATCTTTTTAATGGCTGTTGGCATGAGATGTTACTCCCAGGTCCTACTACTATAGCTGAAGGGTATCTTCCTTATCTCTTTCATGTCAGATGTTTTATTGCTCATACCTTTAAGAAAGCATTTTTTATGAGTACTGAAGAGAAAGTGTTTCCTTACCCATGTTTATTTACTTTCAGAAAAGCACAAAGGCGTAATGTAAGTTTATTGTTGCTGTGGGAATGGATTGAATTTTCAGGGAGAACAAAATATCTAATGGTTGGAGCAGGGAAAGTGATTAGGAATTATATTCTTTATGGGAGTAATTCCTGGAATCATAATCCTGGCTTTTCTACAGACTGACCATATACAAATTATTTCCTATTTGTTTCATTTAATCTATCTGAAGCAGTGTGGGTGGCTTGTTTTAAGGTGCTAGCATTCTCAGGTGAGAGCTACTGTGTATGTGCTATTGCCATGGCCAGTATCTGATGGTGAACATTACCCTACCTTCTTCTGGGACAGGTGATGCATTAGAAATGGCTTCCCATACAGTCTCCTCAAATTTATGTGCTTGTCATTGTTTCTATTGTTGTTTCTAGCTCTCTAATTTAGGCTTTTTCCCTCCAAAACCAAACACAAGATTTGTATGAAGTTGGTTATTACAGCCTTGCAAGGAAAATAAGTAGTTTGCCTCCACTGGTGATATTGTACGTTTTATCCTAGGCATAAAAGCAGGGAGAAGGTTGCTAAGCTTTTATGGTGGTTAATACTTGGACACCAGGCCTTTTCAGAGGATATCGAGAAATGGAAATGAAGAAATTACAGGAATATTAGCAGGATCTCAGTAGTGTTCTTGGTTTACAGGAAATGGTGACTTTTTTGTCCCCTATAGAGTAGTGATGTGAAAAGGTTTAGAGAAAAGGAGAGGAATGAATTTGGCAAAGTGCTCAGGAAGATCTTTCCATTTCGGAGATTATCCACACAAAATTATTTGAGAAGGGAAACTCATCCGTTATAACGTTCATTTTTCACCTATCAATGCTACTTTTTATGTATAAAGTTAATTATGATGATAGGATATGTTAAATATGACATATTTCACTGCAAGATTGATTTCTTTTTTCCCTGACTTCAGAATAACTATTGATTTTGATGATCTTTAAATGTAGTGCAAAGGTCATTTTATTAATGACATATTAATAGAAAGTAGCCCTGACCATGCAATATTAATATATTTGCGTTGTTATTTCTCAGATCCCATCCAGAAGGGAAGAGGCAGGGTGCCAATGCTTTCTTTTCCAAGAGAAATCAGGAAGCTGTTGATTTTAATGACTGTTCAGACTCCTTTAAATGTGATGTTGTGCTTTATTTCATCTTAGGGTTTGGTTTTATTTATTTTTAAAATTATAAACAGTAGTGAAGTGGCAAATAGGTTGTGTAGTGCATCTAATATGACAGCTATGTGTTGCGTTTCTAGCATGCCCAAGAAAGCGAGGTGCCATCCTTACTTAATATGTAGTCATTTAGTCAATTCCATAAGCAGAATCACACTTATGAAAGCAGGCTGCTGGGATAATTTGATGGGGTTTAGCCCCCCTTTTTTTACATTTATGGTAACTCTTGAAAATCCATGCTTAGAACTGCTGTTCCAATGGTGGCTGAACTAAGGCAGATCTGGTGGGCTTAAATATTCCTCATAGGGTAATGGTGTATGAATTTTCTATCAAGTCTGCTCTGTAAAGCAGAGGGAGAAGAGAGCTCACGTTGAAATGACCTTTAGATAATACTGTATAGTGGTCCTGAGGAAACTGTACTCGCTTAGAGGAAGAATACTTGTATGCATTTTATGAGAGGTCTTTGTTTTTTAGTGCATGTTTTGAGTGCTTTGTGTCAGGTGACATAAGTCAAGGGGGAAGACTGCAACTTCCATAGTTTACAGACAGCAAGGAAAAGAAATGTGTCTAGTATGACATATTGCCATGCAGAAAATAATTGCAATTAAGTGAAGAAAGTGATCTGAGCAACTAAGTATCTGGTGGCCTGACTTCAACAGTTTGCTTCTTTAGAGCTTTAATTTTGGAAGAAGAGTCCATGATGATGAATGGAAACTGAAATAAAATGCAGAATTGCTTTCTGTCATGCCAAACTAACTTGTGTCCATGTTTAAGATAACGATTTGCTGGACAAGAGAAGTATGATAGAAACAATTCATTTAGGCTTCCAGGCATTTAATGAAGAATCATATAGGAAATGATTAATTAAGCTGGAGAATGTATAAGTGTAGAAAGTGTGAAACTGGTGAAATGAGCAAGTAATAAACTGAATGGGGAAACAGTGAATGACAAAGAGGTTACTGGCTTCCTAAGGATCGACTTCAGCACCTATTTAATGGCTTAAACTATGACATTGAGTATTATTGATTTCATGAACAACAAAGCCAAAACAGAAGCATCCTTAGACAATTTGCTGCTGAATATAAAGTTGTGAGGCATTGGAGTATTGGTGCAGGCAAAACAACAGTATTTCATAATGCTACATTTGAGGCGATGCTTCTTTTAGAGCACTGGTCTGAAAGAAAAAGAGAATCACAGAATTGCCATGAGCTGATGATGTGACTTAAGAAGTCCAAAAGCCAGGCCTGATTCTAGGTTGTATCAGTACTTTTATTATGAGATTCAGAAGACCTATTTGGTAGTGTTTCATTGAGAATTCATCTCAACTGTCCTATATGTTCCTTGAGTGTGAAATCATGGATGTTATCCAGAGCATGCTGAGAGCAATGACTATATTCAGTTCTGAAGTGGAAAGCAGAACTAAATTATGACTGTGGATTGAATTGGAAGAGGACCTCTTCAGCTGGAAAGTGGCTCTTGTAAGAAATGGATTTGAAAAGAAGTTGTGAAGAAATTTTTTTCCAGGGATAGATTAAGCAAAGAGATATATTTTTTCATATTATGTGTGTTGAGGTAGTAGGAACACACAGAAACCCCCTTACATAAGCAGTAAATGGGAGGAACTATTTAACTGGATAGATGAATTATCATAGTTGTCATAGACTAGTTAGGGTTGGAAAGGACCTTAAGATCACCCAGTTCCAACCCCCCTGCCATGGGCAGGGACACCTCACACTAAACTATGTCACCCAAGGTTTTGTCCAGCCTGGCCTTGAACACCGCCAGGGATAATTAGGAGCTGGGCAGAAGGCAGCAAGAGGATATTTGTTTTGTACCCTGAGAAACCACATCAGAAATATCATGAAAGGTAATAGTGATGCTGAGGATGATATAAAGTGAATTATTTTAGGATATGCAGGGCTATATTTTGGAATCAGTCCATTCTTCTCTTTCTCCATGATGTGAAGGCCTATTGGGTATACTTTCATCCCTAGTACAGGAAAAAAGGCAAGAACTTTTGAGTTTTGATATAAATTTGGAGCTTTTCCCCCATGGAATTTTTGAGAAAAAGAAGAGATTATAGGTCATTTGAGCATCATTACTAGTTTGGTGCTTCTGAAGTATGGCAATACAATACTGTTTTACAATTTGAGTAAATTAAGACAGCAGCAGTTAAGTAACCTCCTGGGCTTGGATTGTCCCAGATGTTTTCAAGGGAAAATCAGACCTGTATACTTGTTGACTTAATATTTTGATGAAAAATGTAACTTTCTGCATTTTTCTACAATTTTAAAAATGAGTAACTATATATGAGAGATATCAACAGAAACAGCCCAAGTATGTTACCCCTGTGCAAAAAATACTGCATCTGGTACTGTTAATTTGCTTGCTTGTATGTCTGCTGTTTGCATATGTGCTTCTGTGTATAATATTTTATCAGAGTACATACGATTTGAAGACCCTGATTGCATGCTGTGGTATTTATCCTATATAAATTCAACATTAAATGACAGATTTTAGACTCATCAGAGACAGAAGACTAAGTCCATCCATTGAATTCCTATTTGTATTATTACTTTCTAATGAATTCTGTACTACAGCAGGTGTCAAATCATATCTGTTGTTTTGCAATTGAGTATGAATAGAAGATGCATTGCTATTGCAAATGAATCTAGTATGAATCTAATGAGCAGTAATGAGCAACTGTTTTGTCATTATTGAGGCAACCACTGTGATGCTAATAAACTCTCATTTCTGCTCTTTAGAAAAAAAAACACTGACCAGGATTTATAACATGGCCTTAATGTCCTGAAAGCCTGAGGCAAGAGAAAAGTGGAACCCCTAAACTGAGCATAATCTAGTTATTTTCTGTATGGCAGGCTCCTTATTTTCTCTTATTAATCTAAACCTGGTTTAAGTCTTTCAAGCTTTCTTACATTTGAAAGGAAAAAGATGAAGAATGAATGACTATTAAAGGAACATAGAGTTAAGAAGATGGACATTCTGCTTTAATGTTCTTTAGGTACACTAATTCTGTACTTCCATACTTGACGATGCTTTTGTAATAATAAAAGCAACTATGTGCCGCTATTTGAAAAGCAGTCAGTTCAAAAGTAACAAACCATTAAATCGATATAGAACTATAATGTATTTCGGGGGAACTGTCACAACTCTTTCTTAATTGAAACTTCATTTTTTGTGGGGTTTTTAGTTTATTTGTCTGTGGATCATAAGAGTAATAAACAAAAAACCTTTGACACAACAGCATCAATGGCTTGCTATGCAACTGATACATAACCAAGTTCTGACTCCTGTGAGGCTCTGCCTTTTCCAAGTATAAATAATACATACAATGATACACAAAGCTGTGTAAAAGGGACAGCTGGGTACATGGTACTTACAAGTGGAGCACAGGAAAACCAGTCATCACTGCTTTTCTAAAACCTAAGTACTATCCTTCCATCAAAAAATAATGCTTCTGTGTATATAGTCTTCATGGACTCATCTCTCTGTGCAATAAAATTAGATGTACTGTCGAGATTCATTTCAGTATTTCATTTGGAGGTTTGAACTGTTCTGTGCAGGGTACAGCTGTTTGTTTTACTACAGCACACACCATACTTGCTTTAACTGCTGAATGGAGACCATATCACCAATATTTAAGGTATTATATAGACACAGCAGTGAAACTATGAATTCGTAAGCAAGCCAGAGATTGGTCATTAGGACAAATCACAGCAGTCATCCCTCAAAGTTGCAAATAGGGTGTCAAAGGTTGTATGAAAGCCATAAACTGTTCCTTCTGTGCTGGGGTATTAAAAGGACATTTGGCCCACTGAGCAGTAGCTTGCAATAGTTCTCATTTACTGACATTCCCTTTCTATCTCAGTGCTTAAGAATGGAGGAGAGCAGGAATTCAGGGCACTTATGGCCTTCTAATAGTCAATCTGCCAATGGTATGGTGTTAGCTGGGTAGGCCATTACCATCACTAGTGATATGAGTCATATTTACTTGCCTTTAAGGTATATCACAGGATTAATTTTTAGTAATGCTCGATGTGCACAGTGGAAAAAGGCAACGCAGCTCTACAGCATCAGTATCCTAGAACTCACCAGGAAATACCTTTCTAGCTATAGTCACATTCACTCCAAAATTTACACAGCTTCATTTACTCTAAAAGTCTTATTCTGCACAACTGTCCTGTAACACAAACCAAAGCATGACAAGGGGAGACAACCAGGATCGGAACTAGAACTTTATGCTTTGGTGGTGGTCTTGGCTATCCTGGGATAGTGGTTGGACTTGATGATCTTAAGTCTTTCCCAACCTTGTTTATTCTATGATTCTATGAACACAGATGCAGGCGCATCCATAGTTTAGAAGAAAAGGTAAAGCAAGTACAGATCCGGGTCTCAAGCATTACTGTTAAACCACCACATTTAGACAGGAGTGTCTGCAAGATAAACTTGATGGTAAAAGGACTGTGGTAATAGTTTCTGCACAAAATATCTGATTTCTCTTTGTGCAGTATGGTGTTATGTGCCATATTAATTTCTTTATTGAGGATTTGATTCCTTGGGTGGTACATAAATTCTTGTGATGCATCACATCTAATGACGGCTTTTAGGTTGCTCATGGAATAAATTGTACCATGCATACCAGCTACAGTTTGAAGGTGTAAATTAATATTGTGCAAAAGTTTGACACTATATGTCACTTCAATAACTATAATTCCACAAAAATCATGATTTAGACCAAAAAAGAACTCTTGAGGTCACTGGTCCCATGCCAATACACAAAGTAGGACCAATTCTGAAGTTATATCAATCTTTGAAGTTAAATTGCTCTGGGCCAGAGCTTCCCTCTCAATTGAAAGCTGTCATAGTTTGTTAATGCATGCCTGGCAGTTTTATTACAATTTACATTTTTTTCTGGTAACTTTCATCTGCACTAATAACAGCTGTATATTACAGCAGCATCCACAGGCCTTTGTTAGGATCTTTCCCATAGCAAACATGGTAGAAATAAAGTTGGTGGTGAAGCTACAGGGGTCCCAGGGGAGTTGAGCAATTGAGTACTTGGAGAGGTTTTTTGCTCAGTTAGTGTCTAAGTGGCAGGAACATTCTCTGTTCTCGTCTAATCTTCTAATCTTTGGGAAAAAGTTGGCAGGAGCGGAAGCAAGGAGGGGGTCACTGTAGTTTTTATGGCATTAAGTATAATTCAGAAGAGACTCATCACTAGCATGTAGATTACAAGACTCTCCCTTTAGTGGGAGAATAAGGGAGTCAGCAGAGGGTCAAGGCTTTGCGCCATCCCCTTGCAGCCAGTGTTCTGGAGTAGCTTGTGGCTTGAGTGGCTTGAATAGGAAAAAGATTGCTCCTGAAATATGAGGCACGCAGGTCTGGGAAGTAATCATTTAGACCATCTTAGAATGCTTTAGTTTCACTTTGCAAACCGTGTTAAGCCACACTTGGAAAATTGTACCAAGGGGATAAAAGGAACTCTAAAATAAATCCAGGCAACTGAAATAACCAGAAATTCAGCTGAGATGACTACAATTTTATCTGTTTCTATGAGATAAGCCTGCCTTACTGCCTTGTATAAGTGTCTGATGTTGCATCACTGCAGTGACCTACTGTAATTGAGTAGTTCATCAGATTGAGGCTTTATGGAAAGGCATTTGATGAAATTCCTTAAGATTATGAACATCACTTGCAGAAATCCAGAGGCATAGTTTTAGGAAAAAAAAAAAAAACAAACCCCTTCTAAGAATCCAAGTCTTCATATGTTACTATGTTACTACTTTTTACATAAATAATGGAGCAGCTGTTTAGCATAACCATTGAAAGCATACACTAACATTGCTTACACACACCCCCCAAACCCTAAGCAATCTCCTTATGTTTGCTTATAGCTCTCTTCTCTGTTCTGCTGCCTCCTCTGAGTTAATGTCATCAACAAATTAAGGAGTCATAAAGATCTACTAATTTAACCCAGTCTGTCTCCTTGTTCATGTAGAATAGAATGATAGAATCATTTAGATTGGGAAAGACACTTAAGATCATCAAGCCTTGGGTGGCATGGTTTAGTGGGAGGTGGCTCTGCCCAGAGCAGGGGGGGTTGGAACTAGATGATCTTGAGGTCCTTTCCAACCCTATCTATTCTATGATTCTAAGTCCAGCCATAAACTTAGCACTGTGAAGTCTGCCACTAAACCATCTCCATAAGCACCACATCTACATGTCCTTTAAATAACTCTAGGGCTGGTAATTCAACCATTTCCCTGGGCAGCATGTTCGAGTGCCTGACAACCCTTTCAGTGAAGTAATTTTTCCTAATATCCTATCTAAGCCTCTCTAGCACATCTTGAGGTTGTTTCATCTTGTCCTATCACTTTTTATGTGGGAAAAGATGTACACATGGCTCTCTTTCTCTCTCTTGGGGCTGGAGCTGGGGGGAAAAAGCTCACACCTTCCATTCTCCTCTGCTACACCACTGCCTGTATACACACACGGTAAGTCAGCAAATCTTATCTGTTGTATCTGTTCCATCAGTGTGGCTCAGTTCAGCACCTAATGGAGTTTGTGATTGTGGAAACAGTACTAAAACCTCTCGCCAGGAATTTTGGTGAATGTGGCTCAATTTCTGAAAGAGGTTGGAATTGAACATTATAAGGAGGAAATATAGTTCTAGCTGTATAACAGTTGTAAGAAACACAGCTTTACAAAGTTATTTGGAACTGTATTTGCATTCTTATATAAGCATTATAAACACTACAAGAGCCATGTGCAAAAGAGCAGCAGTATTGCCATATAGGCAACGTCCTGTTGAGATTGAGAAAGTCTTGCACTTTTTCTCTGTTAAAGACCTGACCCTATTGCTTATGGAGTGAAGCGCACCTGAATCCTAATGAGAGACAATGCACATAAAGGGATTTATATATCCTATTTTAATAAGTGGCAGGATATCTATAAAGAAGGTCTTTATAGATTTGTTCACAAGACATGTAAAGAAAGCCAAGGTAAATGTCACCCATACAGAAGATGAGCCCACTGTGTTATAGGATGGGTGTATGTGCCGCACAGTATGGTCAGAACACATGTATGAGTAACATCTCAACAAAAAGGTGATGGCCTCCATGGAATCTTTGCCATCACCTTTAATCAAACACCAATCCAGGCCTCAAAACCTCTGCTTTGTTGGTGAGTCTTCTTTATCATTCCTGTAGTCACAGATTTTAAAGCATACCGTATAGCTTCCCATTGCATCATCTATATATGTATTTGGCTACAGGCCCACCTTCCCCTTCCAGAAGAAGTAGGTAGCCAGTTACCAAGTAGAGATGTTTTCAGATGTATAGCTACACACAATGCATATTGACAAATAGATTCCTTTTCTCCATGGAAAATGGCCAGATTATTTTAAAAGAGACTTGATGGCATGAAGCCAAAATCTCCTAGCCAACTGTTGAAAGATTAAGTTAATGATCAAGTCACAGTGTTGGCAGAGGAACTAAATCCATACCTCAGATTCCCAAAACTGGATTTACTCTAAAATGTCTAAAAATCTTTTTGGTTTGCCTTGTGTACTGACTGCAAATTATGAAGTATGGAAGAGAGGAAGTATTGGCAGGTGTCTTGTGAGATTTCTTGCTTATATGCTATAACAGTAACCCTTCAGAGTAAATCTATCAGCTCTTCAATCCTACCAAGTTATGACAGACCACAGGTTTAGCCCCATTACATAGGTTGGGTGGAGAAATTATGGGGTGAAGATTTATATCTTACTATCATTTGAATAGATGATCACAGTGACTGTCACAACCTCCACATCTGAAATCTCTAGACCTTTCAGCTGTATGTACTGTCAGGCAAAGTTGTGCCCACTGCATAGCTGTAACCCTGGTTGCCACTCCTGTTATTAAAAAGAAGCTCTGTTCCCCACCTCTGTATAGTTGCTGCTAGCTTGAAAATAGATGCCATCATCTGGAGATGTTTTGACATATTGTTAATCAGATATAAGCATTGTTTCTGGTTTCATAGCAATTGTGTGCAGTAGTTTAACATAATTTTGTAATCCCAACAGAAATCAGTTCAGACCGGTTTACTGCCCTGCAGAAAGCGCTTGTTCCCTACAATTAGAGGAATTGGAATTGCTTCGTTTTCAGAATAGTTTGTTTCCAAGTTCTCAAAGCTTCCCTCAAGCTATCAGAGATCATGTAATTCTCTAGCTCTCAAGTGCTTTGTTTCTTGACTTTATAGTGGAGGTTCACTGTACTTTTAAAACTCTTTTCTAACAGTTAAGCACACAAGGGAGTGAGGTTCATTTCTAGTTCATGGAGGATATTTCTTGTCCCCAGTTCTTCTGTACTATTAGGGGCTTAGTTTTTGGCTAAAGGAAGAGTAAGATGAGAGATTTTGGGCACTACTCTGTTTCATGTCTCCTAAATACTGTGATGCTTTTGTATTTGTCTAATAAGAGGACAAAGTCTCATCGGTATACTTCTACAGGCTTCCTGATTAAATAAGTGTATGCTTGGTAACTGCCCAGATCACCTTTGATCTGCTTGGAGAATGGCCTCTCCAGAGGGTCTTCCTAACGCTGAGCAGAATCTTGGTGTCAGTCCATGGCAGAGAAGTTATCTTGCCCTGTGTAAACCTTCCTGCTCCCATGTTTTAGCTCATCTTCTTTAGTGGGCAGTTACTGTCATGGGCAACCTGCTGCTTAGTGCAGAGAGCCTTAATGAAGCTCTGCTTGTGATTCCTGATGAGCTTCATGAGGGACTCATTGCAGCCCTCAGAGGAATTTGTTTCTTCAGTTCAGGTTTATCCTCCACACCCCCACGCTGCCCTGGATGACACTGTGCTGCTGATGCTGAACATTGCTGCAATGCAACTGTGTGAGGAAGGTTGATGAAAAAGCCACCAGAATTTTCAGTTAGAAAAGATAGAACTTTAGCAAGTTTAAGTGTTAAAAGATGTGTGTTCTTTTTATCAGATACTCTGGGATGTATGAGGCCATTTGGTAAAGTTCAAGGGTAACGTGTCTTAAATTTTTGTTGTTATAGAAAGGAGAGATTATTTGTTATGTTTCTTATTTTTTATGGCAAAATAAAAACTGCTGGTATAAGATAGCTTTTTAAAAACAGTATTTAACGAAAAAAGGACATTTGTGGATTTGACATAGGCAATTTCTAAACGGAGAAGGCGTAAAAACTATATCCCTGCAATGAAATCCAGAGAGTAGAAGGCAAAGGACATTCAAGTGTAGTAAATGGAAAAGGGTAATAGATGTTTTACATTCCAGGGTTAAAGAGATTGAAAAAAAGAGAAGTAAAAGAGAATAAGGAAAACTTATATTTTCATTCTATAGGGCAGGAATATTGGGAACTTCTATAATTTCAAGGAACTTTGTTCTCAGTGTCTGGAATAAGTTTTTTCATTGATTTTCCTGAGGGCTCCCCAAAATGCCTTTTTAAGGTACAACAAATTAACACATTATTTACAGCTCCTCTTTCTAGATTTACAGTGAAACCATGGTAATAACTGCAGCACATCTGCATGCAAAACATCTGTCAGAACCTGACTAAATTTCCTCTTTATAGCTCATAGTAGTTTTTCATTAATTGCTTGTAAAATGACAATATCAGAAAGCTTGTTCCAAATGCACAGTAAATACTTAGAGGGCTGTGTCCATAAGTGGGATTTTCACTCTGACATTTGAACGAGTCAAGGAACACAAGAAGAAGAAACAGAAATGTACGCAAGAGTGAAAAAGTCTAAGAGTTCAGTGCATTATTCTTCTGTTACTGTTAAGGCATGCAACATGCTTTCAAGTTCGGTTTTGTTTTTCAGTCTTATGATATGCTGTGAGCTTGTACATGATGGACTGTCCCAAGTGATTTATGATGCTTACATACAAGGTCATTTGAGGATTTTGCAGTTTTGCAAAGAAAATACAAGCTTTGTAGTTTATGCATCAAACTACTAACTTACAAGCGCGAGCCTCTTGTCTGCACCAAGCTCGAGACTATGGACTGTCATAAAAAGGAGGGGAAAAAAGCCTGTTAAAGAATTTGTGCTGCATTGAAAAGCAAAGCAGTTGAAAATAGAATCAAAGCATGTGCTTTTACTGGGGTGATCACAGCATTAAAGTTGCTCTGAAGTTTAAATGGAATCCAGACAAATCTCAGATCTCTGCTTTGGTGAGGTACAATGGGCAATTAGTCCGATGATGTAATTAATGGATATTTGGCAGAAGCCTGAGGCACCAAAGGGAACCAGATTCACCCCTATCAGGATTAAGGTTTTCATGGAATTTGCCCGCCTTTGGCAGATGCCAGTGCAGGGTCTATAACACACATTCAGACAAACTTGGAGGGTTTTTTTCCCAAAACATTTGTATCTGTGTGTGGGTTCTGTTGATTTGTTTGTGACTGACTTCCAAGGAAAGCAGCACATTTGCAAGCCTTTGTGAAAGTGCATTTGTGTGGTGTTAGTGAACTGCATTACAGTGCTGTTGGTAGCCCATGAAGGCAGTGACATAATAGTGGATTTCCAGAATACAAAGAATGTATTTAAAACATATTTGAACACTACATTTTTACATTTTAATTCTATGAATTAAAATATATTTTGTGTGACAGATATATAATCATAGAATTATAAAATGGGGTTGGAAAGAACCTTAAGATCATCCAGTTCCAACTCCCTGCCATGGGCAGGGACATCTTGCACTAAACCATGTCACCCATGTCCAGCCCAGCCTTAAACATTGCCAGTGATGAAGCATTCACAACTTCCTTGGACAACCCATTCCAGTGCCTCACCACCCTCACAGTAAAAATCTTCTTCCTTATAATATTCCACCTCACTACAAAAACAACTTTTCACAGGTATATACAAAGTAATTTCAATTATTTTTCCAATCAAGTGAAAAGACTTTTCAACTATTTTGCTTTCTCCTCAATTTTTCTACCCCTTGTTAAAATTATTTAAGGAATATAATTATTAACGGTTTATTCTTGTTCTGTTATTCTGAACAAATCCGCTGAGTCAATTGTAACATAAAACAGAATATCTGGAATAATTTTAATTGAATCAAGGCCTATACAAGATCAGAAAGTCCTCTTTGGTCGGTGGCATGAAACCTTAGCTTATTAAATAAAGGAAAGGTAACTGCCTTCTGCACAATTTCTACTTGTAGAAGGCTTTTAAGAATCTCAAAAGTCTTATTAACTACCTGATGACTAAATTACTTCAGTTCCTTTTAATCTTTTTATGTTGTGTACTCACAATGCATATTAGAAGCCTAAATAGTGCTCTATTTTCCTTTCCTTCTCTCCATTTTAAGCAAAATCCCAGCTCAGTGAACTCAATGGCAAACTCCCTGTGTTCTGTGGAAACACAGGAGTTTTAGGACAGAATCATAGAATAGTTAGTGCTGGAAAGGACCTTAAGATCCATTTCCAATCCCCTGCCATGGGCAGGGACACCTCACAGTAGACCATGTACTTGATTCTTCTGCATTGTTTCTGCTTTCTCTCTTTTTTCCTGTTTGTCATGCAATTCTCATGTGAAAATGGAAATTGGATTCAAAGATGATATTTTTAATTAGGTCAGCACAGGAAGAAAAGATTAAGCTAGTTATGTGGCCACTCATCCATAGACTGAATAGGGTGCCTTTCCCAAGAATACCATTCCTAGCATGGTGATATTTGGACAGAAAATTTTGTGAACCTATTTGAGTTAAGGTGATAAAATGCCAGTCATTGTGTTTCATCATTTTTGTCTTACTGGAAATGTTTAGAGTTGTTCAGATATAAAGGTGAATCATAGAACGGTTTGGGTTGGAAAGGACCCTAAGATCAACCAGTTCCAACCCCTCTGTCATGTGCAGTGACGCTTCACCCTAGACCATGTCACTCAAGGCTCTGTCCAACCTGGCCTTGAATACTGCCAGGGATGGAGCTTTATCACTTCTTTGGGCATCCTGTGCCAGCGTCTCACCACTCTCACAGTGAAGAACTTCTTCCTTATATCTAACCTGAACTTTCCCTGTTTAAGTTAAACCTGTTATGTTTGAGAAGATTTGTAAGATTTTATGCAAAATCCGTAATAACTAGAACTTCATAAGTCTTCTTGGAAGCCCTGTTGCTTAAAGTATGTTTGGCAGGATGTTATGTTATAGCACATTATGGGGAACATTTGCTCCGTATGCTCAGTCATGTTTTCCTAATAGATAGCATTGCCAGACTCAACGGACTGCTTTGTTCTTACCAGTATCTGTTCTCTTCTACAGTTGTCTCCTATAAGTGTGGCCCTGAAGATTCCTTTTTGCTGATTTGGTATTTGTCCCAGTCTTTCAGGAGATGCTTCTGAGCAATTCTGTCAAGACCTTTGTCATGATACATAAACATCACAAAATATGGTCTACATATCCCTTCTCCTTACAGTATTTGGCTCTTCAGATAAATTCAGAAGGAACCTCATCTGAGCCCCAGACACAATTCTTTCAACAGAATTATCTTCCCCATGGTGGGGATATTCCCAGTCTGACTTTCTTTGAGGCTCTACAAGATTACAGTGTTTTCATTCTCTTGTGCCTAATGGCAGCTAGATATTGCATCCAAAATCCTGTATTTTTCTGCTGGCTTTAGCAAGTGGTTGCAGCCAGTTTTCTGCTGTCATACCTGTTCAGTATTGTAAACCCTGAACAAGCAGAGAGTTGTGCATCTCTAAAGTAAGCCATTGATTTGACTGATTTCACTGAAAGTAACTGACAGAAACCTTCACTTAGTGATATGAGCCTTTTTTAACAATCTGTGTTTTGACCTAAAACATTTACAAGATATTTGTGATCTGATAAAAATACAAACATCTTCCTATTCAGAAATCTACTGGATTTCCAAATTCATAGAATCATAGAATAGTCAGGGTTGGAAAGGACCTTAAGATCATCCAGTTCCAACACCCCTGCCATGGGCAGGGACACCTCCCACTAAACCATGCCACCCAAATTCCTGCAAGTACTCAGAACATCCCCTTCAATTTTAAATGTTATGGTTTTGAGTATTCCCCTTTGTAGGCCCCCTTCAGATATTGAAAGGCTCCAAGGGTGCTGGAGAGCGACTCTTCATCAGAGACTGTAGTGATAGGACAAACGGTGATGGGTTCAAACTGAAACAGGGGAAGTTCAGGTTAGATATAAGGCAGTTCTTCCTTGTGAGTGTGGTGAGGTGCCCAGAGAAACTGTGGCTGCTCCATCCCTGGCAGTGTTCAAGGCCAGGTTGGACATGGGCTTGGAGCAAGCTGCTTTAGCAGAAGGTATCCCTGCCCATGGCAGGGGGTTGGAACTGGAGGAGCCTTAAGGTCCCTTCCAACCCAAACCATTTTATGATTCTGTAATGTTTTTTTAGGAGGTTGTGGTGGTGTTGGTTTGGTTGAGATTTTTGCTTTAAAAAAATGTTAATTTCTGAAAGCAACTTACCCTTTAGCAGTTTTTAATATTTCAGATGACAAGAAGTCATTCTAATACTGACAAAAGTGTAGGCTGAAGGTATATTTATGTATTATGTGTATTTTCTAGTGTGAATAAGATTGTCTATAAGGACCCTGTTGTAAGACTTCTTACCTATCCTATGGTCTCATGGTAATGTGGTGAACTTTACCTTCCAAGTAGGTAGAGATAAAAATCACTGAAGCTTTCTGACAGTCATGGACACAGCTTCTGCATACATGGATCTGCTTTTGCTGGGAAGTAGTTGTGTCTCATCTGTCATGTGAAATATATGTAACTTGAAAATTCAGTTTTTAAAGCTGCAGAATTGTTGGTCGCAAGTGTTCGAAGAAGACAAAAGTGAGGACAAGCAGCATTAAGATGTATTTCCAGGGTCTGATATATCTGCCATGGCAGGGGGGTTTGGAACTAGGTGATCTTAAGGTCCTTTCCAATCCTAACTATCCTATGATTCTATGATTCTAAGTGGAATTAACTAAGTGCATGTATCTGCATTCCTGAGTATAGGAGAGAGAAGAAAAACAAGGCCAAGTGTTTGGGTCATAGAAAGATCCTAGGGAAGATGAGTACAGACTTAGGAACTGGCTGAGAAGTTGTCTTGGAATTTGAGCTGAAAAAATGCTTCTTGTTAAGCCCTGGCACCTTCAGGGAAATAGAGCTTCGTATGCTCTTTACAGATGAACAGAATTGCTTGGAAGGGGATACACAGCTCCATTGCCAGTTCTGCCTTCTAACTGGAATAAACTCATAAGACTCTTGAATTTTTGGCTTGGAGAAGGAAAGATAGAATTTTGTGTATTGTTCCTCAGCCTGGTTTACCGCAATAAACTACTTAAGATTTTGCATTGATTATTTTCACTACCTGCTTTTAACACAAACCCATTAGTAGTTGTTCTGCTATAGCTATAGCATGTATAAGCAGCAGTATTTCCTTCCAAGTAGCTGGAACTACTGCCACTTTCTTGTGGGGTGGAAGGAAGTGTCTGTATCTTCACTTTGCATTTGCACTTGAAAAAGTTACACCTTTTCTCAGGTCCCACAGGAAATCAGTATCAAAGATCAAAATAGATGTGTATGTATACACATAAATATATAGAAACATAGAATCATCAGGGTTGGAAAAGACTTTTAATATTGAGTCCAACCATTACCACAAGACTGCCAAGACCACCACTACAGCATATCACTGGAGTCCCCATTGACATGCTTTTTGGACACTTACAGTTGTGAGGCTATTCCTTCCTTAAATGTCTTTCTGCTAGTGTTTTCACCCTGTTCCTCCTATTGATCACTTTACTTTTCCCTTGTTTTTGCCTTCCCATTGTACTCCCCTGTTCTTGGAAAAGACCCACCTTACCCCTCAGTTCTTCCTTTCTAGACCACTGCACACTCCTTTCTCTTTCACTTCTTGGCAGGAAATCTTTTCAGCACTTTTATCCAGCTGTAATGCTGCTTTACTGCAATGTGAAATCCAACTGGGGTGAGAAGTGTAGGGCACAGCTATGCTGCTCCTCTTCTCAGAATGCTGCTCCTCTGCTTAGAAATGCAAAGCATCATCTGTTGCTGGAGTAGAGCTGCAGGGGAAACAGGGCTCAGTGTATGCAGTCAGGCTTAGGAGCCTTGCATCAGCAGCAGAAACAGTGACAGCAGTGGTAAGTGGTATGACAATGCAGTATGAATGTTTGAAACACTGTAAAGACAGCAATGAGTATACCCGTGTTTGGGGCTTCTCTGAAGTTAAAAAGAAAACACAAATAAAACCTCAGCTGAACAAAGGTTGAGCGTGTAAGAGTGTGTTAGTTCCAGGCTCTGTAGAAAGAAGCTGCTTTGGAATAAATCTGACCTGACAGTGACCTTCAGAACAGGCTGATCTTCCCAAAGGAGCTTCCTAATTTGTACCTATAATGAACACATCATCTATATAACCAATTCCTGTATTTGAACTATGCCATGTTTGTTCCATTATATGATGAAATACAGATGTATTTCCAGACACACCAGGAAGCTATTTCTAAATCATCTTTTGCCCCACTGCTGACTAAATAAAGTGGTTCCAGGCTTTCAGGATTTAAAACAGGTTCCTATCTAAACAGTTGTTGAGGGTTGCTTTATAGTCCCTGTAACCGCAGAGAGAGTCCTGCTATTTCACAGGATACTTGCCCAGCACATGTAGAAAATTACAGAGTTAATGGCTTACACTAACCATTTTCTCCCACAGTTTTCAGAAGCTTTATTCTGTGCTGTAGTGTGCACAGTCCTCATGCTGACAAAGAAACTGAAGCCTGTCCCTTTCTAACCATATGGTCCTTATGTTCTTTCTAGTGAGGCAAAAATCCCTCTTCTATATGCTTGTTTCCCATGATTGCTTTCAGAGGGGTGGCCCTTAAAAATATCAGAGAATGGAGCCACAACACCTCTAAAGAGAAAACCGAGAGTAACTTCACCTTTAGGTAGTTACCCAGAGCAACAGATTTCTATGGTTAGTGAAGACTTCTTGCTTTGTGAGCTATTTTGTCTGTACAGTAATGTATCAGTACATGGGACTTTAACCATCATGTTAGGGGCTGACCATCGATTATTCCATTATTATTCTTCCTTCCTTCACCCTTCTGAAAGAGGCTGCCATGAGCCATCCAGTTGAACTGAAGTGGTGCCTAGTGAGAGCTTTATGTGCAGTAAGAGATGTAATAGTCTTCAGTATTTTTAATAGTTAACTAATATTTATGTTATTGCATCAGTGCTGATATAAATGCATGGATTATCACCTGGGTGGCTACACGGTAATGAGCCTCTTCTGTGTTCCCACCATTTAGACCTTGCTTTTATGAACAGTGTTGCTAGGATAATGGCAAAGATCTGTTTCACCATATTGATCCTATGCATTTGAATGGTGTGTATTTCTCAAGTCCCTGAATCCATCCCTCTGCTATTACATTACTACTTATAGGAAAATCCTTTGCTATCAGGAAAATCATTAACCCTTACGCTGCTCAGGAATGTGGCTGGACAGATCTTGGCTACATTTGAAAAGCAAATTTGTTCTCCTGGAGTGTTTAGTCATGGTGTCTGAAACTGCTGCTTTGCTGATCTTTTTTGATGGCATCTAATGTTTTTCCCCCGTTGTTGGGCCATCTTGCTCAATCTAATTCTATCATGATTGGGAATGGAGAAAATACAGCCATTTTTCTAACATAGTTTTTGGATGAAGGTTTTTGCTTCATTGTACCTTATTGCAAGGGCTTGTGGTACGGACGGGCTCCAGCAGCAGGGGGAGGTGGCCTTGTACCTGGCAGTTCGGTTGTTCGGATACAGTAACTCTGTATCAAGTATGTATAATGATGAGAAGCTGACTTTCCTCGTGATGGGCAGCATGCTGCTCACCCAAGAGTGGCAGGTACACTTCTGTCTGCTGCTTAGGTTAGTATTGAGTGTCTTTATGCCACCTGCTTCCCCTTCTCACTCTCTATACACCAACCTGGAGCAGCAGCTCTGACCTCCAGCATGCTCTCAGCAATATGCTCTGGACATCTGTGGTTTGAGCTGGCTGCTGCTACAAGGGCATGATTTGTGCTTGTGTTCACAAGACAGGCTTCTGCAGTGCTGTCTCCCTGGCTTCCATAAACATTTTTCTTGTGTATAATGAATGGCACATACCTGCAGACTCAAATGTCTGAATGCTGTAGCAGGCATATGTATGTCAAACTACAAGAAGGGCAAAACCAGCAACCAGCTTCCTTGTAAAGCGATCAGAAGGGAACAATACTTGTTTCAGAGTACACTGGGCACATTCTGAAAGAAGGCAATATCTTGGGGTTGTTTTTTTTAGGCAACTTTGATATGCTATAACTGAATTTCCTCTTTTACTTCTCAAGGCTCAGATCTTGGCTGATGAAAAGGTTTCATGTCCTGGCTGAACACCTCCAGGAAACCCTAATCCAGCAATTTTGTGAGTCTGACACTGTTAGATATGGTGCCAGGAGGCGTATGTGTTTCAGCAGCAGATGGGCCAGCAGCTCTGCTGTGGCATTCTTACAGGAGATCTAACAAAAAGTTTCTTGTTCTGCAGCCTTACAAAAGGCTCCTCCTACCTCTTGTTGATGCTGTTCTGTCTTTCCTTCATAGAGCAGTTTTTATAAGCTCTACAAGCTTTACCTGGTGCCTTTTGGCTTTCCAGAATCATTTGACCTTATGTGGATGAAAGTTTAGAAGTGAACTTAAGAAAGACAAAACTGAGGAAGAATTAAATTATGGCTTTATAAGCTTGTATTTTGCTTTATTTTTGTGTGATGCATTGGGGAAACATATGATAAAATATTAAAAATCAAGGACAAGGGGAATGGCTTTAACCTGCCAGAGGGGAGACTGAGATGAGCTCTATGGCAGAAGCTGTTCCCTGTGAGGGTTCTGAGGCGCTGGCACAGGGTGCCCAGAGAAGCTGTGGCTGCCCCATCTCTGGCCAGGTTGGACACAGGGGCTTGGAGCAAGCTGCTCTAGTGGAAGGTGTCCCTGCCTATGGCAAGGGGTTGGAACTGGATGAGCTTCAAGGTCCCTTCCAACACAAGCCAATCTGGGGTTCTAATTAAATTCAATCCAAGAGGTTATATACTGGTTTTCAAAATCTGTCTGTTCTCTAAAGCAATGACAGAAAAAGTCATACTTCCAAGAAGTGATACCACTGTCAAGAGTTTTAGACTAAATCTTATACCAGTACAACCTCAAATGACCCATTTCCTGTGCTACCCAAATTTCCTTTTGGAAATTTTTTATTGTGGTATTTTCTCTTTAAGTACTCTTTTTTCACCTGGATCTTCTAAGCCAGTTCAGCCTAACTACAATAACAGTTTGGCGATGTTTGAAACCGCATTTTACTGGGAGAATTTCTATTTAGAACAAGTTACTGATTAATACACAGCCTTAGCACACACATAGATGAAAGATTATATAAATTCTGCTTTTTTTTTGTGGCAACAGTTACCCCCGAATTTAACATGCCAAAAATGTATAGGCATGTTAAAGTGGAAAAGGAGGAGCCAGTGGTACTGGACTCTACAGAACTCTTTCAAACTGTCACTATCAAAGCTCTCAGTCAAAATAAATTTGGAGTGTGATTGAAGCATATAGCTTTATATATGTAGGGACATGCATGAGTTTGACTTTTGAGCTTAAGCAGCATTAAACTCAACTTCAGTTTCTCTTTATAAGGCTGACACCGCATGCCCTGAGCTGAGGCAGCCCTTCAGCAAATCAGTGCAGGGAAATCACTAAACGTATGGTCATCAGCTCATGCCATATTTTCCTCACAACACCATCAGCAAGCAGATGCTTTATGTAAACAGAAATTCCTGCTTACTAACAGAGAAATCACAAATATGACACATTGCCCAACATTTGGGCTTTTTTTTTTAATTATGGGATGGCTGCAGGAGTTGTAAATATGTAGCATTAAACTAATGTCTGAGTCTGTCTTCTATAATTTTCCTAAAAACGTGGAGCCTCACCAGCCACCATTTCCAGGCTCTTTCTTCTGTCTCATTAAGCCAGAAATAGGGTCATAAGATTCTTTTTCGTTGTATGCTAATGACTTCTTATTCCCGCATCTCTGTGGCCTTGTTACCTGGGCCTTTCTCCAAGTGACCAATGAGGGCTGATCCATTCCATCATCCCATCCTTACAGAGAGGCAGCAGGTAGCTTATTTTTAGTGTCCTGGTTTTCTGTTCCTTACATGTGGACAGGACACACTTCTGGACACCCATCCTTCCCAGAGGAGCAGGGTTTCCTAGAACATGATGTAATTGTGAAGGAGCCTCTGAACCTCCTGAAACACAGGCAAAATGGGTGAAAAAGAGCATGAGTTGCTCACCCCCTTCCTCCCTGAAGTCCTCAAGCTCTTTGCAGAGTCTGATGACCTTCCTGTCTGGCTCCCCACTGCCCTTCAAATGCTCTTCCTTGGTCTCCTCATGGTTCATTAGTTCCCCTGTCCTCTAAAGCAAGACTCCATAAATGTAACTTACTTTCTTTTTCAGAAACATTTGAACTGTATTGATCTCAATAACAAAATATGTCTTTTTCAATGTTTTTTGCAATTCTAATATCTGTTCAATTAGCTTTCACAATTCCTTCTGGGGATTAAAAGCAAGCTGCCTCTAGGTATAGAGTGAGTTAATATCCCCTTGTACCACCCACCTCATTTTAAGGTTGGTCAGTAAGGTAGAAGCCATTCTTGATTTCACAATCTTAATACGTTCTATGATCTCTTAGGATCAGGCATTTAGATGCTTACCTGTTCAAGGTGCCGAATGTTGAATGCTAACACACTGAACATTGTGTAAAACTCTGGTTTGATCCACTATGGATATGCAGGAAAATAACAATAGTTTACCATAATTTTATGACTTAGGAAAAGCTATTTTTTTTAGGCTGTTTCTTGAGAAGTACAGGCAAATGTGACCCCAAGCTGATGACTAACTTTGCCTTGGTGTGCATGAGGCACACCAAATTTCAAGGCAATATGAGTAAGCATGTGGATTTTAGAACACTTACTGCTGACCTTTAAACAGAAATAGGTACTCAGCCTTGGACAGCCTGCACTTCTTCATAATTAAATAGGAGGATTTTGCTTTTAAACTATATTGTGGGAATGTAAAAAGCTCTTTGTTGATGATACTAAAATGGAATTTTTGAGCTCCAACAGATTTAGACTGTGCTCTTCAATTCTAGTGAATAACACTGCTTAAAATATGTTAGAGCAGAGCTCTCCTTAAGGATCTTTACCTGCTGTATTCTGGGATAAAATGCAAAAATGCACTCCGCTGTGTGTCTTCAGAAACTATTTGTCTTTCCTGAAGGAAATGTTTGTACCAAGTGGTGGCTTTGGTTTGGTTTTGTTTTTCAAAGTTGATTGCAAGCAGTGGTAGATGAAAGCAAGCAGTGTAACCAGCATGGACACTAGGTGTGTTGAAGTTCCCTACCATGGGCCTCACACTAGACATGTTGCCCAAGGCTCTATCCAGCCTGACCTTGAACGTTGCCAGGGATGGAGAATCTATCACTCCTTTGGGCATCCTGTGCCGGTGCCTCACCACCCATACAGTAAAGAACGTCCTTATATCTAACCTGAACTTCCCCTGTTTCAGTTTGAACCCAATACCACTTGTCCTATGGCTACAATAAGCATGCCTCTCAAGAAGGTGGCATGTTACAAATACTTCATTTGTTAAGCACAACAGAGTATTTTGGCTTTAATTACAAATTTTGTGGTTGTTCTTACACACACCCCTGTTAGTCAGATGTTGCTGTCTGCTCTGTTAGCACCAGTAGACATCAAGTGCAAAAAACCTCACAAAGAATAAAAACCAAACCAAAACAGTAGAACCAAAAATAAAGATGTGGATATAGTGACAGGAAACACAGGGACAGCAAGGGGATCAGTAGCAAAGGTAGAAAGAGAATTCAGCTCTTTATTTCATACCTGTGTATCTCATCTTTCCATGGTCATGTATTTGTACTCTGAAGTCAAAGTTGATTTATTTAATTGATATTCCAGCTATAATTATAAATCTTTGCCTTAGTACTGTCTAATATCTCGTGTTTTGTTCAGTCCAGCTTTGAGCTTTCATAAGAACTGGCACAACATGTTTAGCAATGCTGCTTTTATTTCTCTTGGTCTCACAAATCTTAGATAACCAGCTGGATTCTGTGGTCTTTTGAATCATGTTCTGGTTGTAGTCCAAACTGTAAGCAAAGACTTTAAACAGTAGGATGTTTTCTCAAATCCAGACAGACTTACAGTTGGTGTAAGCAGCCATAAAACTTCTTTTCTGTCAGCTACTTATGTCTTTTCTTTGTTGCCAATTCATCTGCAAAAGCCTCTCCTCATGGAAGGTGCTGTGTACTTGTGTTTAAGATGGTCTTGCTCATGTGAAACTTGATTTTACAGGAGTAAGTCCAAGTTCTTCATCTACAATACATCTTCCATATTTGCACACCAGTGCTGGGCACAGACCAGCCCCTTCTCACTTCCTCATTTGTCATTCAAGCCCTGGTTTATTTTCTTGCCTGTCATTAATACAACTGTCAAAGGAGTGTGGGTCTACCCCAGAACCTTCTGGCTCCACAGCAGGTAGCAATATACCAGGTTGAAATGTGTCAAGTATCTATCATTACCCTTTGCTTGCAGACTTTCAAGCAGCATCTTTCACTACCCCTGGCAGACTGTTTCCTACAAGCTATCCTGAAAAATTAATATCTACTTGCTTGGCTAAGGGGGACTGTGACACAGATGTATTAAATAATACTATCAAGTGCTTTTTGTGTGCTGGTTTTCTGAGTGTGTGAATACAAGAATCACAGGTATCATCTGGCTGCTTTTGCCTTCTTTTAGGATCCTGGTTTCTTATTTTTCAGCACTTTTTGTACTTCATCACAAACTCTTATGCCTTCAATGATTATTGGAGGTAGATTCAGAGTTGCATAGAGAATGCCTCAAGTCTGCCCATCTATGTGTGATTTTATATGCTGATATGCATGCACACATATCACAATTCTTTGTACTTCATTCTACTTATTCACAGAGTCGCTTACCATCAGAAACAGTAACAAACCAGTGCAAAGGAAGTGGTATGTATCCACCTTGCTTACTCCAGTGAGAGTTCACTATTCTGGAAGGAAAACAGCATGTTTTCATTTGCTAAGGGAAGTAAATATAAACTACACAAAAGACATTTACATGATGTAATTGAAAATATACAAATTAGAAATGTAACTGGCGGCAGTGTAAGTAGTTCATGTTTTAAATAATCGAACTGAATTCAGATTTCTGTTAAACTGCTAAGCCTCAGTAACTTGAGTCATATTTTTTTTTTCTTAGTTGTTCTATGCATGTCATCTTAGAAGATTTCCTTAGCTTGAAAAGAGCTGCAGAAGGAAAAAACCCTTTGGCCTATTGGCCTGACATTGGAGACACATATTTGAATATCACATCCAACAAGCTAACTTCTTACTGGTCTGTCACCCCTGGCAAGTTCTTTGTCTCCTAAAATGTAGGCGTTTTGGGATGTGGAAAATTACCTTGTCTGTACTTTTCATAGCCATGCGGTATTAAAAGACAGTAAAAATAGACAACTAACAAGCGAACATCTTTACAAGAGGGCAAAGAAACATTTAGACCTGTGAGAGATGGCTGTTTCCCCCTCTCTCTTTTTCTCTGTCTCACACACACACACACACACACTCACCCCAAAAAGTGAATGATCAATGCCCCTGCTGGGCCAGGCTCCTGCTGGAATCACAGTGTGTTCTAACAAACCAGCTACCTCTGTGGCCTCCTGTAGCATGATTTCAGGCCAAGGCGAACACATCCACCTGAAATCATGTGTTGTTTGCATCCTAACCCAAACCGCATTAAAGGGGGAAATGGGAATTCAGAGCTGCCAGCTACAGTATCCCTGCTATCAGTTCACCAATAAGGCCTCATACAGACCTGCAGAGCCTCTGGATAAATTGTATTTTCCAAGGGTTAATTAAGCTGTCTTGAGCTTCTGCATGAAGGGGAACAAACTGGCACTTGCAGCGCTTTCTGAAACCTGCTGTCGACATTACAGTCCCTGCTGCTTTTAGCTGTATTGATCCAATGCCTGACCTGTGAAATCCTTGATGGCTGCTAACACTGGAAGCTTACTGGAGCTTTCCAAGGGAGCTTCAGGACAGCTTGTGTAGTCAAGTACAATTACCTGTCCCTCCAGGAGAGCCAATTAGTTCACAAAGAGCTGGAGCAGAACAAATGTTTTGTGTGTGATTTAGAATCTTTAAAGAAAGCTTTGTTCTGTCTGATTCTTTTGTTTCTAATGTGATGATGATTGCTCCGTTCATGACAATTCACACTGCCCTTCCTCACATGTCTCATAAAGGACTACTTGGGCAGGAGAAAACAGATTTACAGTTATGTTTTTAACAGGGAAAAAAAAAAAAGGCCTCATTTGATGCAAAACCAACCTTAGTAATCTTAAATATCATGGGCTAAAAGTAGAACGCTCACATATTGAGTATTTTCAGAGCTTTAGAGTAATGTGGTTAAAACTGACAGGATATGTAGATATTTGTGCTGTAATTTCTCTAGCACATATATGTATATATGTATATATAGTTAGACACAGATCTCACTTGAAATTCTGGGTCTTGCTTTTCTGAAAGTGAAAAGACAGCAGCTGTTGTACAACAGGAAAAATAACTAGAAAGAGCACAAAATAGAGATTGCCATGTGTATTATAACCCAGTTAATGCAGTCTTTATAACTTTCTAAAGTAGAAATAAAGGGTAGTGAACCAAAATTTAATCTCTGTTATTCAAACAACCTTTACTGCTTGGCTCAAGCTGCACAGGGGTAACAGAGCAGCATTGGCTCAGTAACAAACCTCTTCAATTAATCTCAACTAATAACTCAAATAAGGACCTAATAATTTAAGTGGTCAGTTACAGTGGACTGAGTCCAAGACTGTGAAATGCTCTACATCTGAACCAGACTATGGCAGAAGTGGTGGCAATAGAAGAATGCTGGAGGTATCAGCTGGTTGTGAGATGTGTCCAGAGGTCAGTGATTATGAGTGATGTAGGTACTGCACAGTACGTAGCCCATCGCTGGAAATGGGGTCTTTGGGTCTTAGGGGGGTTTGTTTGGGGTTTTGTTTAATCTTCCCTTAAAAGAATGATAAAGAATAGATCTCATTGGCTTCCAGTTTAGGGCTTGGTGTTCAATGACATATCCATTACACTTGGATTCCTTCCAATCCTGAGAACTCTCGGCATTGCCATTCCACTTGAGAAATGGGAGGAAGGGAAGTGGAACACAGACCTTTTCATTTCAAGGTCACTGGTTTGATGAGGTCTGGGTTAGCAGTGACCAAAAGTTATTACTGCGTGCTAGCTGTTTTGGTTGCCAGTGTGAAATAAGACGATGGTCTTTTAGTCCAGTTTCCAGTTGAAGAATGTTCCTAGTACAGAAACCACCATTACAACTGACACTAATTGGCACTCTACTTAGCAGTGATAGCAGATAGACCAAGGATGGAATGGGCATTAGAAAGGATTTATATTCTAATTCTTTGTGGTTGTCCTTCCAAAGGAGGCTTAAAACACGGCAGTACAGCAGTGAGGAGGCATAACTTGCTGTTTCATTTACTAGCAAGGTGTGTCTTGTGGGGGTTGCAGACTTCCATGCTATCAAATTAACAGTTCTCACATATAGGAGAAAAGTTAATTCATGGGCATATAACTAACACTTTTTTACAACAGAATATGGTAAAAAGTTCTTACCATTTTTTAACCATGTAATTTCTTTTAGAAAATTGGGAGCACTTAAACTCATATATCCATATCTGTAGCAGGAAAGTTTATTGCAGTGTGTCCTTTAGTTGTGCATCTGCTGTTCTCTGATTCCTAGATGCCTCAGTGCAGATGAAATACAGATTGTGGTGATCAGTGGGTTGGGTTGACCAAGTGACACTGCATTGAGTCTGGAGGACTAAGACTTATAAATGTGCCTGATTAACCTTTAGGCTGATGAAACAAGATGATTACTGTTAGAAAGAACACACGCTGGCTTTCAGAGCCTTACAAGAAAGCTACTGCCTGTGCTAGAGGAAGATGATCCAGCAAAGTGCGAGGTGTTATGCTCTATAGTTTTTTTTTTGTTTCACTAGTACTTCCCACAGCTACACTCAGCCTACGGCCTTTTCAAATAGTGGGTAAAGGATGGAACTACCTGAACGCATCTTGTCTGGCTTCCGCTGGATTACATATAGACAGTGCTAAGTATTGACAAATGTCTGATCCACTGAGCATCACGTGCTCTCATAGTAACTGTGCTGAGCTATAAAATCATCAATTATTTATATGGGAGCACAGTGAGACTGAGTGGCATTTCTGTAACCTGGAGCTTCTCAATTAATAAGTAAAACCATTTCTTCTACTGTCAGTGGCCTATAGCCTTGTATGCTGAGCTGCAGGCTGGGCAGCCAGAGGAGGAATCATAGGGGCACAATGCCACGCGTTTTGTTTTTCTGCTGTAATTATATGACAACACTACAATATTATCTACCTTTTAGAAGGAAATTATCTATCTTTTAGAAGAAAAAAGATATTACTATGAAATAATATTAAACAACTCCGTACTTAGTCACTTGTTAAGGAAGCACCATAAATTATTGCAGCAAGCCTTCAGAACAATTTCTTTATTTGGATTTCTCTTTTTTTCCCTTGCTACTTCCTACTTGAGCCTGGAAAAGCTCCATGATGTGGTGGGCAGAAAACACAAGGTTAGCAGTAAGGACTAAGTAAGTGTTAACCGCCACAAAAGCTGTGGTGTTCCTCGCAGCACAGTGATTCTTTGTCCTTTGGGTCAGGGTTAAGCACAGTACAGCAGCACTTTCAAGCTGCCTCATGAGAATGAGAAGCTGCAAAGGAGGTCATCTTGTGAAAGGTCAGCAAAAGCAAAGTAACAAGGTATGTCTGTGCAAGGGAGGGAAACATTTGATGTGCTGGTGGTACATGTAAGAGACCAAGGGAAATCTGAAGAATAACGTTCAGGGTCCAGTCCTGAAAGGTCATTTATGCCTCTCCAGGTCTCTGATTCAGGTATTCCTTAAAGGAGGGAAACTTGTTAAGGAAAATTCAGAAGCAATTCATACCACCAAAGGTTTGCAAATTTTAACTTACTGGGCTTTATCCCCTGATGCTTTTCTTCAAAGCAGTCTCAGGAAGCTGGTTCGTGGAAGCTGAGCCCCTCTTCCATGGACTAGCTGTAGGCAGGGAGGGAGAAGAGTGGCAGCAGGCCAGGAGAAGCATCAATCTGTGCAGAAATGCTTTTTGTGGCTTCCAGGTGCAAATGGCTGCCTGTCTCTCGGTGTACTCCAGTACAGTGATAAAGCACACTGGTTTTATTCAGGAATGCAGTCCTATGAAATTAAGCATTTAGTTCGGCTAGAGCATGGAATCGAAGGATTCTGGCACCAAGAGGTGCAAAAAGTCAAATTTTGGTTGGTTGACTGATTGTGGCCTGTTGGTATGGGCCCATTCCCGTGCCAAGTCATGGGAAATCAGTATGCAGTTAAGCCTGGAGCCTTAAGCATTTCATCTCTTGGAATCCCTCCCCCTCATCCCCAATTTAGTTTTTACCTGCATACTTAGTTTTTACCTTATACTTTCTTCTTTGGACATTTAAGGAGTTCAGTCATCTTTTTATTCTTTTTACTATAAGAAAAACACAGAAAAATCCAACCAACCCCAAACTTCTCCTTTCTATAATTACAGCAGCAAGTTTTCATTTGAATATGTAAAAGGGTCCCCAACTGAGGAGATTTAACGTGGTGCTAGAGTGCTCTCATGGTACCTGTGCTCCACAGCTCTGCTGACCTACCAATAAGAGTACTTGAGGCATGTACTATCCACTTGGTAAAGTCTTGCATTAGATTTGTAAAGCATGCAACTGAAAGTCCATGTATGTAGTGAGCTAAGTTAGTTGTGTAAGAGAAAGACTGCTTAAGGTGTAAGCCTAATATAAGCCAAGATGCTTACTAATGAATTACCTTTTTCATCTCTCAGCTTTAAAACAGTTGGAGCTTTTCCACTGTAGAAAATTCATTCCACTTATCCACAATAATCTTGTGCTCCATGGCCAGAGAGGTAATCACATAAACAACCAGAAATTCCTATTGCTTAGCCTACAGTGCCAAGCTACCCATCCCCCTGCTGCAGCTTGGTCTTCATAAAAGGATTTGACACATTATAACCATTTGTCAAGCATCTGTGAAATATCACTATCCACAAAACACTTGGGCTTTAATTGCTTGAAATGCTCGTCTGAAACTGATCCTTCCAAAAACAAGTTTGACTTTTCCTTTTCAATGTAAGCAACATTTTTATGTCCTTAAAAAAACCCTCCTCCAGCATTGCCAGAAGTGCTGTGTTCCACTTTATGAACCCTGAAGTAATGGCTCTACAAAAGTATATGCAGAAGTCTGTTACAGACTGCAGAGACATTCGGTACTGATCGTCTGTGAACTAAAACATCGTTTTCACTCTCATCCCAGAAACAAGATAATCTTCCATTGGAACCTCTGATTTGATTGATACATCTCAGCAGCAGGACACTTTAGACTTTTATGTCGTAAAATGAAAATGAAATATTTTATGTCACTGAACACAACAGCCTGGCATGCAGTAGTTAAAATCCAATGAAGTTCCGATCAATCCTGTAGTTACTAAAATACCTAGGAATTTGCATTTTTGTTCTGAGAAGGGCTTCCAGGAAAATGCCATAAAGTTAAAATGGTGACTAGTCACTATTTGTGCTTCCAAGCTTCTAAAACTTCCCAGTTTGCAATATAGACAAGCAGTTGCTTAAATAGGAGCTTGGAATCCAGGATGTCCAGCACACATTTTGCCAACCGAAGACTCTGTCTTTTGCTCAAGCAGATACATTTTGTTCTTTGCTCAACTCATGACTAGTTTTGAAATCTCTTTCCTAAAAATTCTTTTAATAACATCTTTTTTGTAAAACATAGTTGATTTTATAAGGCAAAACCGGGTTTTGTAAGGCAAATACCTGCTCATTTAATCTAGAAAATACTGAATTTTAATATATCCTCTCGGCATTGGGGTGATCCATTGCATGCATATTCTTAAAGACAAAAAAAATAAAGGTTGTTTCAACTTTTTCTGTGATCTGCCCATCTTGACAAGTTCATAACTTCATTATATTGTGCCTCATTAGTACTTTAAAACCTGCTGAAGCTAAACTGCATCTTACTTGCCTATTAGTTCAACCTTAGGCCCATCAGAAGAGCATTACCCAATGTCTAGGGAACAATTAAGGCATGCCTTCCTTACCAAACAGTTTCTAAGTGGACAAAACATATTTAACAGTAGAGTTTGTGGCACACAGAATGGAAATGCAATGAAAACTACTGGGAATATGCATTAATCCTAATGCTGAGCAAGTTCCTAATAACTCACTTGGAACTCCTGGGGATATAATATCAAGTATGTACACTCTAAATGCTACTAATGAAACATTTACAGTCTACAGTGATAAAAGAAAAAAAGAGGAGTCTGTGGGCAGTTAAAGGGCTACTTGAACAACACCCAGAATGCAAACTTAAGATGTACGTGAGTATTGATCTTTGCAGCAAAAAGACTTTATGAATAATATTCATACCATGCCATTAGAAGCTAAAGTAGCCTGGGAATTAAGAATCAGCAGGAGAGCAATTGATGGATTTAGACAGGTCAGACAATGTCATTCTAAAAGCAGCTAATCAATATGGACAAATGTGTCAGAAAGGTGATTTGAAAAATGACTTTATAATAAGGGAGGGGAAAAAAAGAAAACCAGGTTCCTTAGGTCCTGAATTTTAACTCCTTCAGGTTTCTGTGTGATTGAAACAAGGATGTTAACTGTTTCACATATCCACAAGCAGCAAAAAGAAATTAAGCTTAACTCCACAAGGGCAGAGCTGGAATTTCCCCCCACTGAAGATGAGTAAATAGACTGAATTTTGCCTGGTGTAGCTACTGTGGTCTCCCTGCTGTCCCATTTTAAAGCTGGACCATACGTTATCCCACCTTGTTTTGAATCCTCTTTGAAACTGCAAACTTGGCACCAGGATTTGTGTCGCATTTGGTTGTAAAGGGTTGCTTCAGCACTTCTGAGGAAGCAAAACCTTTCTGAACTGGATTCTTACTGCAACAAAAGAGCTTTAACTTGCTGGCTTGAAAAGGTGGCTTCCCAGCTGCTTTGTTCTCCTTCAAGGGATGTGAAGTGGTCGGAGAGATGCCACTTGATTTCCAGTTGGACTATTTCAGGAGTCACTGCCAGCCAGTATCTGTCAGGTTAAAAAGTGAACTATGTTAAAGCCTGATGTTATTTGCTCTTGCAAACCTGTGAGCTGCCTGAACATCATGTGCTTATCAGAGCTTGTATCGTAGAATCAGACTGGTTTGGGTTGCAGAGGACCTTAAAGGTCATCTGGTTCCAACTCTGCACTCAACTCCGCCAAACTTCTCATTGCCGTCTATTCTCACAGAGAAAATCAAGTGATTTAGGGCTCCAGGTTAATTTGAAGTAACTGTTTCTACTTGTGACAAAAACTTCCTATGTGACCTTTAGGCACATACCAAACCTGTCCTTTGCTTCTGTTTCCCCACCAGTAAAATAAGTAGAATAGCCCTTCACCACTTGAAGCTCATACTTACAACTCCCCTGAGATATTCCAATGGAAGGTATAAAAGAAAAGGTTTATAAGCACTTAGAGGATTGTTGTTATTTCTGCTTTTATCAAAGACATGGCTACCTTCAATTTATTTCAATTTCAAAAAGCAGGAAAACCAGATCATGGGAAAGAAATGTATGTGGAAATTTGGAACAGATTTCTTGTCCCTTTTAGTCTCTGCTGTCCCAGAAACCACTGTTAATTGTACCAATCCCTCTGAAATTGTCCATCAGCACTCCCTGTGTGATTCCCTGCTCTTTGATGCAGTAGTTAAACATGTCAGCTGAGAGCATATGCTTTCTTCCCTAAAATGACCTTTCTTTGAGACCCATCTGTGACATGTCACTTGAGCAGGAATTTCAGTTTCAATCTCCTGTGAGTACTGTACCAATCCTGAGATGATTCCACCATGTTCCTGGAAGAAATGTGAACTTGGGCATCATCAGGAACTTCTCGGTGGAGTTTTTTATTGCCCTCTGAAAACATTCTCATGTCATGACTGTCGATGAATGTGGTCCCTTCTCTGCCTGCAGAAAGGAGGGCTCTTGGGGCAGGTTCTCCATTGCCACCCTCTGGGCCTTCTAGGGAGGAATGAACAGAGTCATTGTAAAGGTACCATCTGGAAGCAATCGAGATAGGGTAAAATGCTCTGCCTTGTCTAGGTACTAGGTCAAGAGATGGCAAATACATTTCAGTGTAAGGGATAACACAGGGCCAAGAAGTACAGTTTGGGATTATTTACTAGCCAGGACATTTATATAGAACGCTGATGAAGAAAAGGATTTTGTGGGTTGCAATAGGGCAGTAAATAAAGCTCAGCCAAGATGTAATGTATGTGAACGTTGATGATGTTGCACAGGAATGGAGGCTTGTTCAAAGCTATCAGGCTCTAGCCTTGTGCTGTTGGTTACGTGTTTGTTAGACATATGCATGTTAATTCAGAGTCTTGGTTTATGGACTGAAAGAGATGTACCTGGGTGAGGTGCATCTTACGCATAGCCTTGATTTCACCCTGGATTTCAGCCTCTCAGCCCCGGATCTGAGCTGGTGCTAAAACCTGGGGACAGTCAGAGCTTATCACCAAAACCTGATGTCCTCCCCTCCTCCTTTTCTCCCCCCAGTGACATAGTTCAAGAGGTTTGGCTTTAAGGTTTCTATTTCTTCTGTTGTTGTTGGTATTTATATAAATTACACAAAATCCTTAGAACGTACAGTGTATACCTTATTTACTATGAGACCATCGGTTGCTGGTTGCGTTAGTTCTGTGATCAAGTTCAGAGGAAAAGCATTTAAGAATATTAGATTTCCCTTTCCTCCATAGTCCTGCCTCTTTGCCATGGGTGCTCACAGCAATTCCCACCAGGAGCAATAGGTATTTGAACAGAGTTTTTTCTCCCCTTGATGCTACTTCAGCAGTGCAAGGTCAATGCTTCTTTCCCTCTGGTTTTCCTACCTCAAGAGAGTAGCACTGTTGAACAGCAATCCCCAGTGTTTAGAGTATCCCCCAATCCTAAAGCTCATCTTTGCCAAGAACAAAACCGTATCCTCCACAGTGCAACCTACCCATAATATTAACCCCATAACCCTCTGAGCACTTGTCACCATCTGCAAAAATAGATCTAGAGTCTGTTTACAAATCCTAGTGATATTCCCAGCAACGCTGTGTTGTAAAACAACAGTTTGTCTTGAATGTATTTTGATTTTACAAAACAGCTTTATCTTGAAAGCTTCTCGAGCAAAGCCCCAGATCCAATATATCCATTTGCTGAATTAAACAGTGCTAAACATGTAACATTCTAAATGAATTAGGCTGGGAGATGTGAAGAAAGCTGAGCTTTAAGATGAAATGTAGGACAAACTCCAAAGGATGTTTTGCCTGTTTCAGTGAGCATTAGGATCTTGCCTATAGGCCTCCCTTTGAAACCTGGCTACCATGTCATTAGCCGAGCCGTAACTTAGGTGTTTCAAAACATTTTTTCAGGTGCTTTTTTGTATTCATGCTAGCTTCTCAACACCAAGAATCAATCTCAATCAAAGCTGCTACTGAGTTTATCATAAATTATCATGAAAGGTTTTCTACTGAGTAGATGGTTAATTACTATCTAATTTGAATAATTTTGCATATTAATGAGGAATGAATGAAAATCATTTTTAGATTTTTAACTTCAGCTGAGAAACCCATGGAGATAATGGCCCCCTTTTAAGATGCATGTGATCCTCTTACTAAAGGAGACAGAGGCTTTTTTTTTTATTTCCCAACTTGTTTTAAATTGATTAATGGATTAGTGTTTTTGTCATTAATAAACTATATCCCTATGAAAGACAAGTTCATTATTTGACTGTGTGGCCTTATATCTGCTGCCAGGAAAAAAAAGTAACTGACTGAAACCAGATTAAGGTTTTGCTTAGGGAGGATGTAGCCTCACACAAGCCTTTGCCTGCTGCCAGAAAGGCAGAAAGCTGCCAAGTTATGCAGAGCTGGTTGGAGGAGGTAGCAATTAATGTGTTTTGTTGGATGAAACAGGACAAGGTATATCACACACAACCCTCTTTCTTCTCCTCAGCACCCATGCCTGAGTGGGGAGCGCCCTGCCTGTGGAAAAGGTGAGGTGCAGATCTCCATCTTGCCCTTAGTAATAGATCTGTTTTGCCATGTCAGCATCAGCAACCTTTGTGCTTTCAGTGGGGTCTTGTGAAAGAAGGAAGGGACCGAAGGAACCTTGTTGGAAGGTCATCCTTCATTGCTGTGCCTTCAGGCTTCCTTGTACATCAGTTTACAGGGAAATGAGCTGACTTACTGCTGCCCTCTTGCCTCACTGGACCAAAGAAGTTCTGCATCTGCAGGGAGGGGCTTGAGGCTCAAAATATGAACTCACACAGCTACGGGAACTGGCCATTGGAAGCTGGGAAGTAGAAATGGCAGCAGATCTGGGTGCTCTGTGAACCTTCTCTATGTTATGTTGTCCTTTACATAAAGCCTTTAGAGGGGTGACAGTCCCCTTTGCAGAGTCCCTAGAATAACATAGCCCTGATTCAGTTCTCTATTTCCTTGCATGCTGCAGCCATACAAATAGTAAATTAGGATAAAATACGTACAGCACTGTGTGGAACCCCATGCTTGTTCAGGGCTGCCAAGTTAACACTGCATGTATTAGGACTTGGGATTATCCCCTTCTGCTTTTCACCCATGCAGTGTTTCTAATACAAGCAAAAGGAAGGTACAATGAAACTGAAAAGATGTGAAATGAATATACAGTGCACTCTTAGAATAAATAATTAATTGCCAGAAGGTATCAGTGATGCCCAAAGAATGACATTTATGTAAATATAACAAGACTATCCAGATTTCTAATGGCAAATATTTAAAGACAGGAAGAGAATTTTATTTGTAGGGAAATAAATCTTCCTGCTTCAAAGCAGGTGCCAGATATTACCTAGTGCAAGCTGGGGAGCAACCACTCATGCTTCTTTTGGTAGACATGTGACTGCTCCTCTTCCTGCAGCAATTGGTAATACCCTATGTCAATAACAGGTTACTAGATACTGAAGTCATATACAAACGTTACTTAATTGCTTTTCTTCTCTTTGATGAAATGGAAAGATGTTTTTTCAATACAAGGATTCATTTGCAAGGATGTTGAAGAGGGATTTTTCATCAGGGACGATCTTCAGTGACAGAACAAGGAGGAATGGGCTCAAACTTAAACATGCAAAGTTCAGGTTAAACATAAGGAAGAAGCTCTTCACTGTGACTGTGGTGAGGCGCTGGCACAGGGTACCCAGACAAATGGTAAATGCTCCATCCCTGGCAGTGTTCAAGGCCAGGCTGGACAGAGCCTTGGACAACATGGTCTAGTGTGAGGTGTCCCTGCAATGGCAGGGGGTTGGAACTGAATGTTCTTAAGATCTTTTCCATCCCAAACCATTCTGTGATTCTATTTCAGAGGATCTTCAGGTGTAGTTTCCAAATCATACCAATGGGTTTGGTCAGAGAGTCAGCAAGAAATAATAAAGCTGAGAGGTCAGTAGATGTGTTAGCACCTTTAAGTCACCATGCCTGTATGCACAGAGCCCAGTGCCTGCCACTGGCACTGAAATATCTAATGAACTGTTATTTTCAGGCTTCTTACGTTGTAGAAGAGGCTCTACAGCTTGTATGTTTTCTGGTGACTAAAGTATTTGCCACCATCAGAAACATCAGCAGAAGGTCAGACTGACTGCAGGAGAATTGTGTGAATATTTTTGCAGCTTTCATTAGCAAAATTATTTTAATTAGTGAAACCCAAAGTAATTGAAGGAGAAGGTCACTTTATTTGTTTAGGATCAATGCCTCCATCACCATTCTGGTAGAATAGATTTCTCCAGTTATGAGCTGCGAGGACTAATTCTAACCTGATGTAAATCAAGAGTAATGCCACTGAGATAAAATAGAGCCCCTCCACTATAAAACTTGCATGTTAAACACTGCTTTAATGGTGACATGTGAAGCTGGGTATCACAGAGTGGCTTGGGTTGGAAGGAACCCTGAAGCTCACCAAGTCCCAACCCTGCTACAGGCAGGGACACCTTCCACTAGAGCAGCTTGCTCCAAGCCCCTGTGTCCAACCTGCCCTTGAACATTGCCAAGGATGGGGCAGCCACAGCTTCTCTGGGCACCCTGTGCCAGCACCTCAGCACCCTCATAGGGAAGGACTTCTTCCCAATATCTAACCTGAATCTCCCCTCCGTCAGTTTAAAACCACTACGCACATCTATTCACATATGGTCACTTTCAAAGGCACTTTGCTTCTCAGTCTTTGGACTAGTTGGACCTATAAGATTATCTGCAAAAATGTAGTATACTTTTAAGTATATAATGGCATGAGATGTATGTCCACTGTATCCAGGATATCATATGAATGCAGCAGGGTACTGAGCTTGTTCAAGGGACGATCTGCTCACCCCATGACCACAAATGGGCTAATTTCTTGCCAGCACAATTGCAACAAGTTGTAGTAAGGGAAAAAGTATTGCAGGCTCCTTCATGCCAGACCTTAATATAAGGATTTGATTGTATGTTTTCCACATAGCTAGTTATTTTTTCAAGGAGACCACATAGGTAGAATGAGAGGAGTAAAGGCAGCCAAAAGTTAAGAGCTCTGTTAGCATTAGGTTTTCTTTAAGTTTCTGATGTTTTCACCTCTCCACCATTTCCATAGGTTCATGCACAGATTCCTGGTGCACCTTTTCTGAACCTCTTTCTTCAATGACACAGCTCTAACTTCAGAATCAGCCATAGGAAATGTAATATTCTTAGAAGCCAGTGAGATTTTAAAGAGCTAAATGCTTCAAATACCATTTGAAATGATCAAGGGCAGGGACCACTCATCGGAATTACCATGTGCCAAGAAGTCATTAAGAATAAAACCACCACAAGGAATTGCTGGGCTTGTTCTGTGTCATATGAATTCATAATGACCAAACTGTGGCACAGCTCCACTCTCACATCAAGTGTAAATTTATAGTAGTTGCAGGTGAAGTCAATAGTATTTCTTTGGACTTACAAAGGTTACTGAATGTCAAATTCTGCTTCAGACTGAGAACAAAATCATTCTAAAGATATACTGAGACCATGATCCTATACTGAGGACAGAGCCTCAGGTGGCATGGTTTAGTGTGAGGTGTCCCTGCCCATGGCAGCGGAGTTGGAACTAGATGATCTTAAGGTCCTTTCCAACCCTACCTATTCTATGATTCTATGAACCTTATTTGTTTCAGCAGCTTTTGGCCTCTTTGTCATATAGAAACCCAGGGAACTACAGAAACTTTGGGTTTGTCTTCCTTTTAAAGACTGGATTATTTTCCAGAGACCATCTGATGAAGCAGAACGTGCACCAGTTAGGCACTGACCTGGTTTTGGAGGCCTTGTGGATATGTGTGCCCTCAACCGGAACCAGGAGCGTTCACTTACTCAACTGGAACTGGGTGATTTTCATTTCCTACACTAGAACTGCCTACCTCAGGGCAGGCAAAACGCTCCCTCTGCTCCCTGCTGTGCCCTGAAGTACACAGCCCTGACATACTTTAAAATGATAGAAACTTTCTGAACTCCAAACACGACTCAGCCCAGGGCTCTGTTGAGACAAGCCATGGGGATGTTCCGCCTCATTTCAGCAATTAGTGGATTATCCTTATGCTGTTTGATTATCTTTGTTATAGCCTTGTGTGTGTTACTGGAGTCTAATTCCCACTGATTTCAGTGTGTGAGATGCACTTTTTGTTTTAATGATAACTCTGGAATCTGGAATTAACTGTGCCAAATGAGGTTGCATATGGAGGTCCATGTTAATTTCTGTTTAATAGAAATAAATACAGGTGACTCTCCCTGAGGAAAACAGGGTTTGTAAGGTCATTTGTCTTGCTGAGGCATGTGGATGATGTTTTTATGCCAAGCCTAAATGGTGGGAAGGATTAGAGAAGTTTCAGAAGGGCATATTGAATTTGCATCTCTGCCTAAAATGCCTTGAGAAATGAGTTATGTAAAGGAAGTGTGGAAGGCTATCCTTGTGTCTCTTCAAGTGGAAGTCAAGTGTCCTATCTGCACTCTTATGGCCAAAAAGAGGCTGCTATTTAAACCATATGCTGGTATAAGTGTGTTTTGCAATGATCCTGCTGGGTATTCCTTCAGATGCACCCAAAGCTTTGAAATCCCCTGTAGCATGTGCTTCAATGCATTGTGGGCATGCTCACACCTCCAGCAATTCTGTCTGCCTTTGCAGCAGCAAGACCAAGCAGAGAACACCTTGTCCCCTGCTGCAAGGACTGACTGGGATTCTACTCATCTCCAGCTGATGGAGCCAGGCAAAGTGGGCACCAGTGACAGGACCCCAGTGGCAACTTCGAATTTAGAGCATTCCAGGGGCAGCTGTGGCAAAATAAGGTAACTCCCACTGTTTTCTGCGCATGCACAAAGGAGGTGATGTGTTATAATACTGATTACAGAATATATCCCATAGCTAGAGCTGCAAAGCTTTATGCTTTCAGCCCCAGTGTAACCCATGAAGTCGTAGCCAGAATGTCAGCCATTACAAATAATACTTCTGATGGTCCTGTGCCTCTGAAATGAGGTTGCTTTTATGGAAATGCAGTGACCAGTAACATGACTTTATTGGATGAATTATGTCTTGATGCTCTTCCAGGTAAAGCAGCAGAGATGACAGCTTGGCAGAAGAGATAGAGTTAGCATATGAAAGGATATCTATAACATATGGGCATCAGGATATATTTGTGGGTAAATACATAGCCATTCTTCTGAAAAAAAATAGGTTTAAAAAGTGTCCTTTCCTCTTACAAAGTCAATGAAGATTTAATTACGAACCCAAACATACCTAATACATATGTAAGAGATCCAGGGGAACAGAATTTAGAGGGGACAGAGTGAATATAAAGCCAAAACTTGTCAGTGTAGCCGTTAACTGCAGTGGCTCAGTGCCAATTTACACCACTGAGAATGTGGCCAGTAATATCTATTTAGCACACGCTGTCCTGTGTCTCTTGTGACAGTTATTTTCAGTCATTAGGATTCCTTTAGCAAAATAAGGTCCTGCTTTATCCCAGGGGCAAGATTTCAACTAATTCTAGTGCCTAAAGTTCTCTTCAGTTTTCTTTTATGTATGTAGAATAAGCCAGCTCTACACAGTACCTTACACACTATATATTTCCATGGGTTATAGGTCTCCTTCTATATTTCAGTACTAATTATATAACTAGTTTTGTAAACTTGTTCTTCTTAGGTAAGATGTTCCAGAAATCAAACTAGTCATCATTAAACACCACAAGTACAGCTGCAGGTTTAAATATTTTATAATCCAATCAAATTGTTTGAGTAGTAATGCATTTAAATGGTGTTATGGAATCCCCTCTAGACTTTTTAAAGTGGTTACTCTGTTCTTGGCTTTGCTATTTATGAAATTCATATGGGATGACATTTTTAATAATAGAGCATTTGACTTACAGAGTAGCAATTCCTGCAGTGTCTCACTATAATCTATAATTTTCTGAGTGAACTTTCAGAGGGACACAAACACATATCACACTTTTATTAATGAACATATACATCTGTTGATGTTGCTATAATTGAAATGACCTTAAGTGAGAAGACCTACATAAGTCATTTAGCATTTTTTATGATGCTTGGGTGAAGATGCTCTACAGATGCAGCTTTAGGAAGCTAAAGCAGGAGTACAAAAGCTACGCTAAAATGATGAAGGGAGGTTTAATTCTGAAAATGAAGCGAAGCACAGTCCACATATAATTAAGCAACATCCAGTACTATAGAGTCGGACAGAAGAAAGCTAGCAGGGAGTTGAAATTACCTCTCCTCCCTAGAAAGGATGGGATTGTCAGGTCAGGGGTGTACTAAATGCTGGGTAACATGAGGGTATTTGATTGCGATTGCTTTCACTGTACAGAGATTGTGGATAAACTGAGGAAAACATTTCTGAGAGGTAAAAGATCCTTAACCTGCTCAGGCACATAGATGTGTCAGAAGGGCATTTATCAAACAACATCCAGGGCTTTGGAAAGGAAAACAGACTCAACAAAATGGCAAGGACTTGCTCCTTTGCAGCTCACCTAAGGCTCTTTTCCACTGAAAGTCATGGTCAGAATCCAAACAACTGCATGAAACTGGGGCAGAAAGTTGTAAAAAGGCTGGTGAGAAGCAGAACTCCCCTGGGCACAGGCCAGCGGTACTGCATCCAGCATGTCCTGTACCCCAGCCACTGGTGCCAGGAGTAAAGGAAGACCATGGTCAGGGAACCTTTTGTCTCGTTCCCCCCCTCTGCCTGTACAACGTGTGGTTTCAGGCAGAGGCGCAATGTCAGCTTCCTCTTCCTTGAAGCCTCTGAAGTGCTTGCTGTGCTCTCATAGGTGTCTCCTGCCTGAGAGGGTGTGCTGTGAAACCCCCAGCTGGGCAGCAGCATTTCCTGGCCAGCCCTATGGTGAGGGAAAGGTGTTCTAGGACATACACACAAGCCTCCTGCAAAAACGTCCTGAGTGGAACAGACATACAGCCAGGGTTCCCAAAGGGTTGTCTTTTGTTTCAGCAACGATTTTTTCTGCCCTTCATGTATTTTCTTATCTGTTTAAGAGCATAGAATAATCTTTCTACTGATTATGGCTAAACCAGATGCCCACATGGCAAAAATCAGCATATGTAGTTCCACTGGCTTCAGAAGCATAAACTAAGATAGTGCTTATGGCATGCTGATAGCTTTGATTTGCTCAGTCCTGGGGGGAGAGTTTCATTTAGAGTTTAAACCAGAAAAGCTTTGAAGAGAGGGCCTACAGGTGGAAGGATAGAACCTGCTCCCATATGCGCAATTGTAAATCTCACTCTGGAGCTGCTCCAGATTAACTTCACTAAAAATGAGCCTGAAATCAGGCCCTGTATGCCTGAGTTACTTCAGACTGTTATTAATTTGAAGAGAGAAAATGAATTCTTGTGAAGGGGAAATAAGCAATCTTTATTAATAATAATTAGAGAGGGAAGACATTTTTTGATATATTGGCTTAATTTGGTATATAGACAGATCAGTAAAATATAGAATTAATAGTTTTATAAACTAGTGAACATTTTGTGTAGTTTAGTATTAACTGTGTTTAAATGTTTCCTTAAAGCAGTATTGCAGTAGCAGCTACACACAGTGAATTGTCTGAGCACCTCTGCTTAGTTGCAAAGTCCTTAGTGATGGGGTGGTATCACCAAAGCTGACCAAGCCTTGTAATGGGAGAGGCAGCAACACTGGGTGCATGTGTGCCACCAGCAGCTGGGACACTCCATGTTTTAGCTTGCAAGCCACTGCACTTCCTATGAACTCTTGCTCAGGATTTGCTTTCTCTATGCTTCTTGCTCTGGCTTCAAGGCATCTTGTGCTGTGGTGTGAATTCCATTACTCTAGGACCTGAAGATTTGGGTGGTACGTATGTTGAGATGTCAGAATTTGGGGGAGGGAGGGGGAAATAAGTTTGCGATATGTGTCCCAAGTCACATCCAAGTCCATATCCCATAATTAAACCACACCTCCAAAGCACCAGGGTAGTTGTTATTTTTCACTGGATGAAAAGGAGTTGTGCCACCACCACCATCACTTCCCAAAGATCTCACTGATAGTTTACTTTCCCTTCTGATCACCCTCACCTTCTTACTCTTGACTTTTAGTGGTATCATAGCACAGAGTGAGGAATGACTGCAGTCCAAATTCTTACTTGACTCAAGCTAAGTGGAAGAAACACCGGTATCAGATTTTACCAGAAGCCACACACTGCTGTGCCTGGATTATTGTGTTCTTCATAGAGCGATTGCATGTAATTTTACATGTAATGTTCTTTGAACATATGGTTCATAACATAAAATCCCTTCATTTTAATTGACACAATAGGCTGGAATGGCTTTTTTTTTCCCTTGCCAAAGTACTTGTTATGGTCTGTATCACCTATAATGTGCATTCTGTACAGCTCCTAACTAGGTATTTGGATGGTGGAATGCAAAAGATTGCTATTTATGAGACCATGAGACCACCTAGTGGGTCAACGATTTGCATTTTAAAAGTTCATTAATATGTACTAGGATCATAATAATTCCAGTGCTTTATCACACCAACCTTCATCTCATTCCAGTAATAAATATCTTTCAAAAATGGCTTTTAACATGAAAAAGGAGCGAAAACCCGTGTATTTTGTGACTCTCAAGTTGCCCTAATTGAAACTTTAAAGGACATTGGGCAAAGTATTTTTCTCCTAACAGTAGCTAAAGGCATTTTTTCCTTCTTGTTGTTTTTAAGAACCCACCAGAGGCTTGAACGTGAAAAATCTGTTTTCTTATCTAATCCCTTTTTCTTCCTTCGTGGACACACACTGCTTCGCTATTGTGAAGCTGCTGACGAGCGCTAGTCTGCTGGCATTGATTTCTTTTTCTTCTTATTTGGGAATACCACTGCTGTGTATTTGTTTAGCAGAATATACAAAAGCTAAGGTATTATGTGGGGTTTCCACACAAATTACAAAGAAATACAAACTTTCTTCTGACAGCTATGTGCAAGTTCTTGTGCTCTGCCCCCATCCACGTTTCACGTCGAACTGTTTTACATCTCTGTACCTGTCTTCAGTTGAAGAGCCTTTGTTAAGCATAATCAGAAACCCCCTTTTCTCCCAACCCTGTATTCATTCTGATCCATATTCTTTTCCCTTTTGCAAAGCAAATTCATAATAATAATAATTCTTCTGACAAATATTATGTTTTGATTTTTTTTTGCTGTTTCAAACCCACAGCACGGAGGAATTTAGACTGCCTTTCATTAAAGTTTAATCCCAAAGGCATATACAGAGGTAGGTGAACGTCTGCATGACTTGTCTGAAATATAGGTTAATTAAGCAAGCTAAATATACTTTACAAAATAGAACAATAGAGCACTCCGTTCTGCAATTGAATTCAGGAGATTCGGAGACAAAAGTGATCGTCAACATTGGCGCCGAGTTTCCCTGGGCCTGTTCTGAACTTTATACAACAGCATAGACTAGTGGCAAGAGGGAAAATTGTACCCGGAACGCTGCTAACAGTGTGTTGTGTCTGGGCTGCAGCCCTTCTCAGACTTCAGTTGCAGCGGAGCCTGGTGACCTGTAGCTGTGTAAACAGGTTCATAAAACACGACTGTAATTGATAGCTACCTTACTTATCTAAAGCTGCTTTCTGTTGACCAGGTAAGTGGAAAACCATCTCACAGCTAATGAAATACATAACGTGATAGCAGTTACATCAGCTCGTAGGGGCACTTCCCTTTTGTTTGATCATGGAGCACTCAGTTATCTGCAGTTCAACATAGTTTCTTACCTTTCTATTTTGGTGTGGTGTTTGTGTGACTCTATCAGCATAGTTTCCCTTTTGTGTGAGCTGAGGTGTGAGGTGGAGAGTACACGGTAAACTTCTTTGTCCTTAGTTCTGTTTGATCCCAACTACCTCCACTTATTTCCACCTCTCAGTGTTCACTTTGTCAGTGCCTCCAAGATCACAGGATGAACACACTGGCCAGAAAGAGTGTTTGCCTGTTGTGAATGGGACTGGCTGCCTCTTCTCTTGCTTGTGTTATTTAGCTGTGTTCAGTGCACTGGGTTTTCTTTTCACTCTCTGCCTTGAAACCCAGGGCTCTGATGAAGCAAAATTCCCACTCATTTCAAGAGGGCTTCTCAGTGACAGAATGTTTGTCCAAAGGAGTTACAACAGCTTCTTATCCTTAGCATGAAGGAGATCCCTGACAGATTTCCCCTGGAAAGAGAGCAAGGCCACGCAGAGAATGCTAGAAGATCAGCTTGTTTTGCAGTCTGCATTATGGACTTTGGCATTTTGCTTATCTGTTCCTGCCTACCTTATGAAGTCATTCACACTTATGCAAAGTGGATGTAGAATGTGAAGGAAAACTGTCAGTCATTTTCCACAACTTTTCTACTGTTGCTGATGACTAAATGAGGTGCAAAACAATGAGAAACCTCAGTGTGAGAAAAGACCAACTTGACAAACCAAGAATAACCCTGGGACTGGTTTTGAGTAAACCTAATGAACTTTTCTACTGCTCAGTAACTAAACCAGACAGTTTCACCCAGAGACCTGATGTTACCTTATCCACCTCTTCAGAAGAATTCTTTCTAGCCATTAGTAAAATACATCCTGCCCTTAGCCCTGCCTCAGATGAACTAGTGTCTCATGTCCCTTCCTCCCATGTAGTACACAGTGTGTGTGAGATGGGGCAGAACATGAGCTGCTGATCTTCTGCTGGCCCTGGCCAGTTGGGCTGCCAGTGGGCTGAGTTGCTGGAACTGGGTAGTGTAGAGATGACTATGTACAGCTCTGAATGGTGTCTCCAGGTTTCATAACTTGGGCTCTGTCTGATGCAAACTTCATATAGAGTGGGGCTCGTGTTGGTGAGATAAGTCAGGTGGCAGGCTGCAAGAAGAGGAACAAAAGTGGTTTGTAATGTTGGCAAGAGGGAGATGAGGCACATGAGGATGTGATGATGATAACCTTTGGTTAAGAGAGGAGTAAAGCAGCAGTTGTAGAAGCAGCAGAGAGGGAGGAAGAAGTGGACTCAGGGAGGTACAGGATACCAGCGATGTTCACCTTGCTTGGCTGCAGAAAAGCTGCAGTCGGAGACAGCTGAGTGGTCAAAGTGTTGTTTTCATTTTGGATTTTGTTTTTTCTGCTAATAAGAGTGAAATCTGAGTGATTTAACCAAAAGGACTATAACTGATTAGTGATGAATTACATCAACTGATAGAGCTTTGCTAATATTTTAGCCAGCTACTCTGAATTAAAACTCCAGAGAATCTGACACAGAAGGTAAGCAGTTGGTGCTGTGAAGGTTTTGGACTCATCCTAAGCTGAAAGGTGAAGACATTCAGTTCTGGTCTTTGTGTGAGCTGGCTGTGCTGAAACAGGTAACCTGTGTCTGCAGTCAGGGGGAAAAAGCTGTATTTGCAAAGAAAGCGAGCAAGGCACCTTTAAAATCCAGGTCCTCCAGCAGGTCTGAAGGTTTTGATTTAATCCTACAACCAAACCACACTGCAAGCTGGACACTCAAAGCTCTGTGTGGCCGGAAGCCCACATCACACAACCCAGATTTGTGAGGAGATGTCTGGAGCAGCTCTCAGGTGGCTGATGATGATGGTTCTCCCCAGTGGGTTGTCTGCTCTGGCAGAAGACACTCATTAGCTCATGTCTGCCCAGTTTCTCTGTCAGTTCAGGGAGGTAGCATTGGCCTAGATACCTCTCTTGAACAGTCTAAAAGCTGCATGTGACAAAAGAAGCCATCCCCACTCTCTCCTCTCCTCACATTTAAAGTATCACAAGAAGTTGGAGAGAAACCTTTTCCTCGTAATTTGATTTTTTTTTTATCCACTCTGGTGCTTTGGGATGTGGTCTGCAGATGTTGATTGCAGAACAGAAGTTTATGATAAAGAATGGAAGCTAGTAGGAGTTACATACTTATATGATCAAATACATGTATGTGAGCACAGTATTCCTTGCTCAAAAAAGCTGATCTCAATTTGAAAGATAACTTAGGAAAGAAATAACACTTTCTGAATTACAGAGAGAAAGAGAGTGGAGGGATTGGAGGGCAGGAGGACCACAAGGCCGGGCATTTTGTTGTTTGCTACTGCTAGAACTGGGCTATGACTCTGAATTATAGGAGGTTCTTGAATGAAAGACAAAGCAAATTGTATTGTACTATTTAAGATGACATAAAGGGAGATTTGTAGCAATCCTTTTGATGAAGCCAACATTTTCCCTCCTAGTATCAGGAGCCTTGCTCAAATGTAGCTGCCTGTGCCCGGCACTGACTCTGGTGTGGCACAGCTGTGTAACCTTGGACAAGACCTGTGTGAAAAGCGGTATTGAGGCTTCCTCTGCTTTGCTCAGAAGCTGCTTTTAAGCTTGGGCACTTGCCCGGTGCTTTTCCTGGGCTGCCCCACAGCTCAGCCTGTGCTTGACCATGTACCCTGGTGGTCCTGGTTTGGATCCCTGGTCTGCTGCCTTGACTTTGGGATTCACCCACCTTTTTCACTGTAAGTTTGGCAATCACTGAGCTCTTGCCTGATGCTGATGTTACTGTCACAGGACCTTTTTTGGGTACTGTAGGGCTGCCCTTTCATGGTGATGACACTGCCCTTCCCACTCTGCTGTCACCCTCAGCTCCTGTCTCTTTGAGTAACTACCCACCCTTGCTTCACCCTGACCCTCAAATCCCTTGGTGCTGGGAATCCTTCCATGTGGTACCAGTACCCTTAGTGTGGCAGACAGCAGGGACAGAGCTATGGAATGACTAACAAGTTCCTTAGTACTGAGTCAGAACAGTGACCCACCTACCCCCTGCATCTGCAGCAGCGAGAACAGGAGGTACCAGCACTTCAGTTACAGGCTGAAAAGCATGAACCAACCTCCATTCAAGTCTATGTGATGCACACTCCCAGGATGTGTCCTCGGGTATACAGTCAGAGGATAAGAGTCTGCTCTTCTAAACTGAAGAATACTGTGATCATGCTTAGAAATAAAGAAACACCAAAGGAAAAAAAAAGAGAGCATGTAAAAATGTCGAAAGCAGAAGATAAGAACTGCAGGGTTCATGAAAGGAATATAGGAGAAAAAACTATCATATTTTCTGCCCTTATATCTTTATTTCTGCTCTCTTATCACTCCTGGTTTTGCACATTCTTTTTTCTTGCCCCTGCTATCCCCTTCTCTTCCCTTGCTCCTTCCCTGGCACGATGTGATACACCGCAGCTTAAAATCTTGGTACTCTTTTGAACTGCCAAGTTTAACATTCTGAAGGCTTTGAGTGGTAATAGCTGAAATATTTCATATTAGTGAAAGGTTAAAGCTGGGTCACCACTTCCCAAGCACATTTTGGGAGAAAATTAAAAGTGCTCAGATTTGCTTATTTAGTCCCCAACTCCAGCAAACATGCAGAGTCAGTCTGTGATCTTGGTGTTGGCAAACAAGACAGGTTTTGTGTGGTGCACTGGTGGGTTTGGGTGGTGAGGGTTACCTAGGCGCTTGTGAACAGAACAAGTACTGTAGGTTGTTGAGTTGGGGGGGTGCTTTCCTCCTTTGATTGGCTGGTTGTACCTTATAGCCTCTGGAAGGCGAGTGAAATCATCTACATATGAACTCTTTGTGGAAGCAGGAAAATAATGATGATGGCATTTTGTTCAGGACCAAGGGTTTCTCTGCAATAGCTTATGGAACACAACTCTTCCTCCTCGTCTGGGGAATTTGGGAACAGTCTTCTCAATTTAGGACAGTTGTTCATATTTGATGGAAGAGCATAACCATACAGCTCTCTAAGCCACAACACTGTGTCAGTCCAGTTAGGCAGAAATTTAGGGTTGGGGTTTTTTTTGCTTCCTTGACTTATTTATCCATGTATGTCCTTAAATCAATTCCTTTTCTCACTATTCAGATGTCAGCCAGAGTCACAGATCAATATGTGACCACATAATTTTTTGGTGTAGGAAATGAGGCATGTTTAGGGGGTTACACAAAAAGAGTGACAGAAAAGGGCACATTTTCAAGCAAAGTTAACGCTCTGGAACTGGACAGATTGACATCGATCAATATAGCACAAGGAGCTGCTCACAGCTCTTACTTAAGCCTCTTCTAGAATGACCATTTACAAGGGAAGGTCACTCCAGTTTTGTGCTGTTGTATGTCTCAATCCTGCCTCCTAATCCGTGCAAACACTTTGCTGTGCAACTTCTCTGGTTCTCAAATGAACTACTAATGAAATGGCTATTGGATTGCATTGGTATTTATTACTGCTGTACTTCCCAGTTACTCGAATCTTGGAAATGATCCTTTCCATACCATCATCCAAGTCATTACTGTGAATAATTAGAAAACTGGGCTGTACCCTACTGGTAACCTCTTTCCACCTTGAAATAATCCCATTTACTTCCACTGTTTGTTTCTTGCCCTTCAGCCAATTTTCAGTCTCTGTAGCCTGCCAGTTTTCTTCCTATTGTGTGAGTCTGCACCTTAGGCGCTAGTCTCCCATATGGAAATGTTTTCAGAAAATAAGAACTGAATTTCTTGTATCCAGTCTCCCTCTAATTATTCTGCTTTATGCTATCGGGCTCATATATTCCGGATTCCTTTCCTCTCCCTTGTCGGGAACGTTTGCCAAACTGTTCCATTGCTGGGTTCCTTTTCAAGAGGTTTGTATTGTGTCTCTATCTTCACCTTCCCATCTTACTTCCAGATCACATCCCTGAACAGAAATTCTAAGTCCTTTCTATAATTATCTGTGGGGAGGGAACCCTCTAGATAGCAAACTGTGAGAATTCTATGGGTAGAGGGTGAGAGATCTGGGCTCCATCTCTGTGTGAATCTCCGAAGAGGCACTCTTGTTGCACCATCGGTGTTTTTGTGGGATAAATGGGGGGGATTTTGGTTGTACAGAAAATTTAATTAGATTTAAGGCTAATTAAATTCATTTTTTTCCATATTAACATGTTCACAAATATTATTGCATCTTGTTAGATTTCATTCTTCTCTCCTTACTGAACAATATTCAGTAGTAGTTTCAGATTACAATAAGTTCATTATGAAGATAAGGTGGAATTAGTGTAGGAAGCTCAGCTGGTTGAAGGGGTCTGTGCTTTAATTACTGCAGAGGGTGTGCATATTAATTACAACACAAGTGATATTTACTGTACCTCAGGAACATATGACAGAGTAAAGATACTGACAGCACCAGCTAATAAACTCAGTATGATAATGAGGAGAAAAGACCATAAAAATAGAAGGAAATAAAATTATTCATAAAGTATATTGATCCCAAAGTAAAGACATTAAGCTCTGATGAAGGGCAACAAAAGGGAAGCTCCTCACTTTATCAAACAAATAACCAAAGTAGAGAAATGTTAGCAGAGAGACAGATTGTCATTATCCTGCTCATGTGGCCATGCTCTGGAGGATACATGCGAGCAGTAAAATAGAAGATTTAATTTTTTTAATAAATCAGCAGAAAGTCAAGTCTTTTACCTGCTCAGGTCACAGTGGTTGTGGTGAGCTTGGGGGCTGGACACCTTGCAAGGAAGTGGCTGAAGGAGAGTGACAGGAAGGGATTGTGCTTTGGATGAGGAGCCATCACCAGCTACACAAAGAAGCAACATGGCTAATTGCTTTAGGCTGCGGTAATTGCTGCTGGGTTTGTTGTGTTGGCTTTGGGCTTTTTTCCTTTGTTTTTGTTTTTTTTTCCCCAATACTAATTTTGAAGTAATTGTTTTAAATCATTTCTTACCAGCAGCCTCCCCTCCAACAGCCATTTAAGCATATACCAAATGTGAAACACAGTGGCAGGATCTGTTGCCATGTCCCTTGGCTGTGGGGTCAGCGACCACTCCCCCGGGGTATGGAGGCCAACTCCCTTGGCTGCTCAGGCTAGGGGACTTGTCATAGTTCTTCATTTCCTAGCTGGCACATACACGTGGTTTACTACATGGCAGCAGCACACAGAGAAGTACATTAGGGGTGACTGGTTGGGACAACACACCATCAGGGTAGATAGTGTCAACTCAATCTTGTTGCTTAGCTTCCTTTGGCACAGTGTACACTTCTCTAAGACTTATGTCAGGGCAATTCTGTTTGTCTACTCTTTACAATAAACTGAGGCTGTGCAAGTGACCTGGAAAAATCCCAGCCACAGTATAAATAATTTCTTTCAGACATTACCTTCCTTGATGTTTGAATTGACTTCTGACCTAAGGCCTCAGCCACCAAAACAGAAAGTAAAAGCCTCACCTTTCGCGTATAGTCAATCTACACACTGATAACTGTAGTAATCACTTTGTGCTGGCTATTTCAATAGATTTTGCCTAAATGAAATCAACAGCAGCAGTTAAGTCCTATTCAGACTATTTTGGTGTCTGAATAAGACAGGGACCGTACAGTGCCTGGAAGTTTTAGTACATCTAATTCTTTTTATTATAGTCATTGTGCTACAGAATGTGTTTTCCTCTAAGGAGCTGTTGTAGGTTAGGTGATGGTGAGGGGAAGCTGGCAAGCAAGTCATCTTGCTAGCCATTCATCTCTAAAGACCAATGTTCAAATCACATTTACTGAAAGCTCCATATGGCTATTGCTTTGTTGCCATCAAAGCCTTGGCTGGTAGTTGTTTGCCAATCACAAAGCTCCTTCATGTTGGACATATATGTCAATCTTTGCTGAATAAAGATACCTGGATTGAAACAGCCACTCATGGTCAGGGTCTCTGGATTCTACTAAAGTCTGCAGTGGATGCTGTGTCATTCAAATGACCCTTTCACTTTTTGGAACACCAGTTGGGTTTTTTGCTTCTTTCCATCCTACAAATAAGGATCCAAGTTTCTTCATCTTCATTCTTCTTGGTAAGTCCAGGAAATAATGCCATACTTCCATATTAACACTGGTTAACAGTAAATCCAAAAGAAAATAACAAAGAAAATCTATTGTCACTGGTATTCCTATAGTCAGCCCTGGGTTTATGCACTGGGCCAACTTAACTGCACTTAAAGCATCCAAACCTCTTGAATCTATGAAACAGATTGAAAATGCTGCAAGAGCAGTTGGTGTCTTGACATTTCAGGTATTTTTATCCAAAGCCAGGAATATACAAACCAGAAAAAATTATAACAAAACTCTATGACCACTTTCAGAGTGCCAAAAAGGTCTGGTTTATATCTGCTAAATGTTTTGGATTGTTTGGTCTTTCTCTTGTCTAAGTGCATTTGCCTACTCCTCGTGGTAATTCAGTGAGGGAAAGACTATTGGCAGTCCAGTGGCCTTTGTGAAATGTGTTGGTGCTCTTGATTCACTTCCCAATTTGTGTATCAGCAAAACCCCTGCTGCTATGAGCACTTGTGCTCCTGAGTTTGACAGAGGGACTGAGGTTTTGCTTGCTCTCTCACCCTTAGAGATGGTCCTTCTAAGAGGAGGGCTGAAACAGATTTGGGGACATTGGGGAAGCATATGTTCTATCTGTGCGTGCTTCACATATCCTTAAATTTCACAGTTTCTGGGCTCTGATTCAGTGTCTTTCAGTGCTGCATTTATCAACAGATTTTTAACAGTGGAAAAAAATACAGCAAGTTAACCTTTATCCTAGTTCCTCCTGCAGTTGCTACTTGTGAGGAACAACAAGGAGCAAAAAGCAAGACAGTGATGTCTCTATGTTTGATGATCTGAACATGCAGAATTACTGATCTTGATGCAAGTCCTTAAGGAATAATTTGAAAACTATCTTTAAAAACTGAATTTTAAACCTCCCCTTTTGTATCCCACTGTGAATCCATTGTCTTCCTTGGAGATGTTCTTCCCTTAGCCCTGTAAGGTGGTTAAGCATATGAAGTCATGCTTAACACGTGGACTTGGTTAAGTAAATGCACACACTTAAGTGTTAATCGTAGCCTTACACCTAGGAGAAATTCTGAAGTAAATTTGTGTGTTGAATGGACTTAAAGCTAAGCATTGGGTTTAAGTGCTTAGGCGGGTTCAGCCTAACTGCTGTCAGAAAAGAACTGGGTACCTGGCACATGTATGTATGTCACAGGCATAAATAAGCACGTTTTTAGTGATGTAAAGCATAATGGTATTTCCAGGATCAGAAGGAACTCCAATTTATGTTAACAGTCAGTGAGGGTGATTTCTTTTAAAGGGCAGAAAAGAGATTCAGTATATTTAGCCTTTCGAGGGATTTCTTTACAGGGTACTGCATGAAGGCCTAATAAGGAATTTTAACTCCAGGGTAGATTCTGGTTCGAGTTTAACACCTTTCAAAGATGAAGCCAAGAACAGAATAAATTGTCCTTTCTTCCTCCTCCCCTCCCCTACAAGCCCCCACTACTTACATCTTACCTTCTGCAGGAGCTGATGTGATATGCTGACCATGCTAAATGATTTTGGCCAATCAGTGTTTCATGGTTTTGAGGAATTCCAGGGCTAATCAGACTGTGTACCTGGAATACAATGGAATGGTAGACAATGAAATCCAGGATTTGGGGCACTTCTATGTTTTGATTTAGAGTTAACAGAAGAGTCAATGGAGTCAGCTCAATGAAGATGGCTGCTCTCTAGGATGATGCTAGTTGTCAGAAAGAAATAGAATACAGTGTAAGGGTGGTCAAACAGGAGAAATCATCAAGAAGAAAATATTTTAATGCCACCATATAGATCAATGGCATGTCCTTACCTTAGAAATCATGCTCACTTTTGGTCTCCTTTTCTCAAAGATGTAACAGAAATAGAAATGGTCTGGAGAAGGGCAAAGAAAATGAGTTGAGCCATCTGAGAGCCTTTCATATAAGGCTACATTAAAAAGGGCAGGATTATTATTTAGTTTGGAAAGAAGAAGAGCAAGAGGAAATGTGGCAGAAGCATATAAAATAATGAAGGGCATAGATCAGGCCAGTCTGCTGCTTCTCATTACGTTTGTCTGTAACAAAAGAAAAAGAGAGAACTCAAAATAGAACAACAACTGGCCAAAGAGTGATTCATTAGAGTGAGTGAAAAGTCCAGCACATGGTGTATGAGTGTAACTTGTGGAACTCAGAGCTGCGGGATGAAATGAAGCCCAAACGTTTTGCATTAATAAAGCCCAACACAAATTTACTTCTAAAACTTGAATGATATCTTATAAACCTTCCATGTTATAAGAGCTGTTGTTACTCCTTATCCAGGTATAAGATCTTCACTAGCTGGGCTGGAGGAATACATTTTCCCTGTGGTACTGCATTGCTGATGTAAGTTCGGAATGGAGCAGGAGAGGGACCAAGCCTTTCCTCACTGCATTCAGGAGTTGGTGCTATTAGACAGGATGTTGTGTTACAGCAATTATGTGATGAGAAGTTTGAAGCTATTGCCCACTGGCAATTTATCAGCTACAAATTCTCTGTGCAACAAAGTGCTGCTTCTCTTTGGGGTCTGGGTTTTACTCCCAGTCTGTGCTCATTGTTTTCTGGCTTTGGTCTGCTCACAGTTTGCAACTGGGTATTTAGTCAGAACTGCTGCTAGTGTTTTCCCATTCTTAGTTGCTTTAGTCTCCTGGTGACTGTAGAAGAAGAATCAGTGTTCTACATGAACTTTTAGCTGCCTGATCATTATTAAGGCAAGAATGATCATTAAATATCCTCACTTTATTAATGCACTGTATTAAGTATCTTTTCCTGTATGTCTGGCAACTGCACTTGAGGTAAGTTAGGAACAATTACAATGCTGAAATAATGTAGGCAAGTAACAGTAAAACATTAGATTAGGGCACTTTGGAAGATGCATACTCTGTATTGCACCTTAACTTGGTGTTTAGTCATTGGGGTACCTGTTCTTCATTTTTCGTTAGTAAATAAGGCAGAAATGTACCAGGTAGCCTTGCTGCAAACAGACATTGACTTGAACTCGGTGCTTGCTTTCTTTGAAATTCCTTCTTAAATGAATTAAGATATTGTGAACAGACTGAAAATCCTTCTTAACCTCTTACTTGGGTAGTCAACAGTTACTTCTAAGCTTTGTGACTACTTTTGCCCCCACAGAGGAAAGGCAGATGTCTTTGTTGTTAGCAGTGTATCTCTGGTTTGTAAAATACAATTTCCTTTAAGGATTCTTGAGTATGCAGACTTAGCTGCTTCTTGAATGGAACAGAAGCACTTCCTTATCGAGTGAATTTGAGCTGGAGAGGTCTGAGCAAAGTAGGGGGGAAAATACTTACAATTATTTCCCATATTAAAAGCAAAAGAACTGCAGCTTGCAACATGCAGTGACCTTGTTTGCTTTACCTGAACAATGAGAGCTCAAATCACGTTATTACAGACACTTGCAAATCCTGGGGTTTATGCTTGTATTTCTGAATATTCACAGGGAAGAAAACTCCTTCTTGTGCCATGGGATACCAGCATTTAGGTATCACTCTTTACCCTTGCTAGCCCTATCCTGTGATAATACATCAGGCTTATGCTGTACGTATTTCACCCTACATGACCCACAAAATCCACCCCAAAGTGAAATTTTTCCTCCTCCTGAAACCTGTCTCCTCCTCACTTCTGGCTCGCAAAGGATGCTCCATTGTTCGCAGTACTGGTGTTTGGCTCTTGTCTAGACCAATGTTCACTCATCACAATACCCCTGTCAACACTGTGCTATGTATGTGTTAGCTGCACTATATTCCTGTTGTCAAATGGCTCTGCTGTCATGTAGTGTTTAAATGTAAAAGATATAGGTGACGATGCGGAGCTGGAGAATTGGGCTGAAAATCTGGATTTTAAGTTGTCTGCAGCACAGAAGTTGGAAAGCTGAGACAGTTTTACAATAAATGTAAGCAGTTTAAGCAAGCTTGTAGCTATCAAGATGTGGATGTATGTTTTCCCTTCTGAAATGTGCTGCCTTTCAAGAGCACAAGTGTGGCATTTAGGTGACACCGCACCGCTCATCTGCGTGCCCTTTCTGGGGATGACTCTGCTTCTGTCTCCTCCTGTCTGCACATGCTGTAACTCCAAGGGTCTGCTGTGACCCTGCCACAGGCTACAAGACCAATGAGCTGCAGAGGAGCCTGAACTGCTAGTGATACAGGAAAAGATGACAATGAATAAAATGTAGTGCTCTTTTTCACTTCTATCAGCTTTATATCAGATCTGCTTTGGGGTTTTTTCCTGTGTGCTAGAAAACCTTTATTTCTGATGATTTTTTCCCTTTCCTATTTGTTTCTATTTTTTCCCCTGTTTGGTCCAATACTCATTGATGTTCCTGGTCTTCCCACCGGCCAGATTGTGGATGAACCTCCTAAAATCCAGTGTTTGCTGAGAATAATCCTGAGTTTCTGAATTAACTAGAAACAAAAATCAGGAATAAGAGACTACTTCTCTTCCTCTTGATCTGCTACGCTGAAGCAGGGAGACAGCACAGCCTACAGCAGTCCTTAGGGAGGGAGCTGGTGTCAGAAGAGTGGTTCTGTGTTACCCAAAATTGAAGCATAGACCCTGGCCATATCCAAAGCACAAATCAAATGCCTCTTGGTCCCTGGCTTGTAGTTCCTGGCAGATTTAACTGGAAATGCAGGTAAAGTTCCTTGTGAGGACAGTGCCAGTCTGTGGGAGGGTCCCTATACCCATTCAGGAAAGATTACCTTTCCTTGAAAACAATATTCCAACCAAACAAAAAAAAACCCTGACACTTGCAATTAGTCATTACCTACTGTTGCTTGCGATTTGTTGGCAGACCAAGCTACAATCTGTTGCACTATGACAGATCAATTTCTGCAATTCATTACAGAACTGAGCCAAAACAAAACAACTTTCTCTCTCCTTCCCCCTCCCTCTACCCTCAGTGCTGCAGCCTCTGGTTCACGAGCCTTAGACTTCTGTGGAAAGGAGAGGATGAGAGGCAAAAAGAGGGGTGAGAAGAGATGAGCCCTTCTCAATGTAATGCCCTTAATCTGAGCCCATGTGCACATTAGTGTGAGATCAGCCTCATCCTTGGAGCCAACTACTGTGCAGTCCTAAAATAGCATTTCAGTCACTGGATACTGTACAAAATACCTTTATCCATTTTTGTCAAAACTTATCCTTGCATTGTAAGTTATATCCTGCCTAAGATTTGGTTGGGAATATGTGGGATGTTTTATGTCTGATTAGTGGTTACAAGATCAGACGCAAACATGTGGTTCCTTTCAGAAAACAGTGACCACTTGCTATTATGTGGGAGCTGCCCTTCATCCTCCCTTTGCATAAGATGTCAGGGACCTGAGAGATGTGGTACAACATGTTATTCGCTTAGAAAACTATGGTCATTTTTGCATTACCTCCATGAATGCCTAAATAGATAGCACTAATGGTTCTAACATGAGATGTAGGATAAAAGTCTTATGGTTTTTCCTACTACCTTTTGTAGCTCTGTCACCTGACTTGGTAAGCCCACCTTCAGTGAAAAAATAGCACAGTGACATTTTCAAAACACGCAGTCCCTTGAGCCTGGAACCTAGCACTGACAAGAAAGCTCAGCTTGATTCCAATACTGCTTTGTGATGTGTACTCCTCTTTTTCAAGAGCTGGGCTGCTAAATACAGAGAAAGGGTGGAAAAAAGGTTGCTGTTATACACAGTTTAGTTGTACAAAAAGCAGATGCTTTCTGTGAGTTTTAGAAGTGAACACAGTCAGCTTTCCAAATCACTCTGAGCTTGTTGCTCATGCTACCTTCACTAATTTTTTGCCTAGTGATGAGCAGCCACCAGAGTATTTGCTCTCCTTTTTTCTCAGTTCCCCAAACAACTCAATCCTGTGTGACGCTCAGTGCCACCAGCTCCTGTAGGGGTCAGTGAGCACTGATATTGGACAGCTTCTTGCAGGAAACCCTTTGTTTTTCAAAGAAGGGAGAGAAAAGCTAGCTAATCTTCTCAGTGTTATTAAACTGCATCCTTGTGTGGGGCCAGATTTGTGGAAGTGCTTGTGTTTTAGCACCTGGATGGAGTGGGCAGCTTTTTGCCAAGTGCTGGTTACTGCTGAACTGGGATAACACCAAATTCCCCTGGGTTCATTGTCAGGGATTGTGACAGCAAGATTTAACTGACCGAATGTGTGGGGCACATCAGTGAAATGCTGGCAATAGGGAGGGTCACTCTAGCAATATATACATGTTTATTCCATGTTTCTTACCAGAGTGTTATCCCACTTGTGCCATAGGGGTAAGGCAAACCCCCCATTCTCCTCCGTGGCTCATTTTAGTTTACACCGTTGTTTACTATGGGAAAAGCTGGGTGCCTGAGCTGAAGGTTCTGGAGTGAGGAGGAAGCAACCATCCTGTTGTTTCCTGCCTTCTGTGAGCGTGTTTTGGAAAATGCCTGCCAGCCCCCAAAGGAAAATTCCCCTCCTCAAAGTGTGAAACACTTTGAATAAAATGATGTACAGGTAGGGATGCTGAGCCAGAACACAATGTGAAGAGCCTCCTCTCTCAACAGATTAGAAATCCTCCTCATCTTCCCTGCGTTTTTCACCTCACACATGCATGGCACACACTGATTTGCTCACAAAGTCATCCAGAAAACTTCAGAATACTTAGAAGCCTACTTTATTTCATTGCTAATATTTCTATCGCTCTTTCTGAGGCAAAAATGTTGAGCTGATGTTGTAGCAAGTACCGTAAAGGTTCTGACTGTAGGCTTCAACACAGAAATTAAGAGGATAACACTGTTTTAAACATCCTTTCTCAGCAGTGATTAATTTTCCTTGTATTTTTAAGGATAATATAAGGCATGATAGTTGTGTTCTTGCCGTTTAAGAAAGCAGTACTCAAACAGGGTGTATGCATGTTTAGAGATGTATGAAGCTCAATATAATGCTTTGGTTATCATTGTTCAATAGTGTTATTTTGGTAACGAAGCGAAACTTCTGAAGTCCAAAACTGAGATGGAAATTCTGAAATCTGAAATGTGCTCCATAGAAACTGTCTTGGATCTGTGCAGAAAAATCAGAGATACAGATGGGAATTGAGCTTTATCAATTTATTTGGCTTTCATTAGAGCTGAATAAATAGTAACACGTGAAACCTAATTCTATCCAATTTCTTTGTTCTGGTAAATTACTACCTACGCCTCTCGCTTTTCTAGTTCCTGTGTTCCTAGAGCAGCAAGTGCTTTTTCCCCTTGGAGCATTTTGTTTAAGCATTTAACCCCTCTCTCCCCCCTCAACAATATACAGGCATTTCAAAAGCATAAGTTTGAATCAGTACAACTCCTGCACAAGTTGTCTTTTGAGGGGGTTGATGCTTTCAGCATCCTTCACTTCCTCTGTGCTGCTGGTGAAAGGAGGGTATGATTTTATTGGTGCAGAACAGCTGTAGTGTGATATAGCACATTAACTTCGATTTTCATAATGGCCAGATATGAGTATTTGCACGCTGGTTGTTGATGTGCAGGTGAACTGCAGGCCTTGGGTGCCAGTCCTGAGGGGAATCGACTCTCTGAGCCAAAACGCTGGCATGCAAAGACAAGCCATGGACACAGACAAACAATTGCAGAAAGTATCCCTAATGTTAAATACAGTATAAAGAATCTGTTTTTCCCCCTCTTATTATTCTTATTGTTTTATTTCCAGCCCTCTTGCTAGTGGCTGCCTTTGTGGCACTTCAGCTGTGATTAGATGGGCGGGCGAGCAGCTTCCTCTAGAGCTGAAGCCAGCTGGGTGAAAAGACTGGCAGAGCCTCAACTCCTCGTCTACCCACTGCCTTCATGGCAGAGTTTATTATCTCCATAGCTCTGTGACATGCCCAGTCTGCGTGAGCCAGGGGTCTCAGAGCACAAGTCAATATTCAGTAGTCAGAGCTTCCTTATTACTGCTCTGTTGCTATGCTTATTTTGATGTAGTTGTAACCTAAAAAACCACCTAATAGCCAAGAGGCTGGGGGGAAGGGAGGAGGAGAGGCAGTGAGAGAGAGGGTCATCCACTTCTAATGCTGGAAGCCCTGTGATAATCTGTTCCATGCATTCAAATGAAAATATGACTTCTTGGCAGAGAATAGCATTATAATGTAAAATCCCATATGCTGTTATACAGTATGTTGCAATCTGTTTTACTGCTGCCTCTATTCTAACGAGTGAATACTGCCAATAAAGCAATTGAAGATAACACTAATTGCTTATTTCTGTGATCCATAATTTTTATGACTGCCTTATAGCTCTTTAGTCAAGTAGATGTTTTTTGGCCTCTCAGATCTAGAACTCATGTAACTGTAGTGATTGAGGCTGAAAATCTGCATGCTGGCCTGAGAGGTGTTTTTTCCCCTAAGCTGATGAATAGCGTGTGTGTGAAGGGGAAATAATTGAAAAGTGTTAAAGAAAATAGAAGTCTTAAATCAGTCATAACAGGTCGTAACACTGGATTTCATCAATATTTTTTAATACAAATTGGGTTCTTTCTCTCACCCTCTTGCTGCTTCGGAGTAATCAGACACCTGTTTTCAAACCCAAAACTCCCTTAAGCTTTTCAGAGTGGCAGCGGCTGCTTTGGGGCTGTTCCAGGCACCCTTTGTCTCCGAGAGACTGAAATATACCATTGGCATATGAGGGTAAGCAAGTCCTAGTCCTGCAGCTTCAAACTGGGGCTGATCTTGTGAATGACCAGTTCTTTCATTACAGGGGAGGCCCCACCATCTCCTAGCAGCCCCTGTATCATCTGAGTCGTTCCCTAAGGCTGCAAACCAGAAAGGCCACACTAACTATGAACTTTTGAAGGCCACTTAAGAGAACTGACCAGATTCACAAGCTGTTTGGGGTACTCCTGTGTTCTAATGGGTGCTGAGGTAGTGCAGCAGCTTTTAAAGCAGCCCTCTGCAGACCAAAGGGAAATGCTTTGATGGGTCCCCAATAGACATGTCTCACAGTCACTATGAGGAAACTGAGCTCTCTGTTAATGGGAAGGTCAGAAACTTCTCAACCTGTATGATGCTCTGATATTTAGAGCACTTGCCTTATTTAAAGCAGATATGCTTCATGTTTCCAGTAGAAAAGAAGAGTAGGTGAATACAACATCATTTGGTGGGTAGCTAACCTCTCCTGACTTGTTTACTAGCCTACTTCTCCAATATGTAGTGTTATGG